>JADLZK010008319.1:0-252071 GCA_015847255.1 Hyparrhenia diplandra
CGAAGGGCGTGTTTGGTTCCCTTCTCCGGGCAGCCAGGCCCGCCGGCAGCTGCCAGCCCTCCCGCCCAGGCCGGAGCATGCAGGGGGCCTTGTTTGGTTTGCAGACTCGACGCAGCCGTGCTCTAGGCATCCTGTGCGGTTTGGTTGCCTGTCGCAAGAATCAAACTGAAATGGGCACATGGCAGGACAATGTTTATTGGTTGTAGGCACCAAGGTTGTGTCACCCAATTCAAACAGATGGTGAGCTTACTCCATGACATCTCAAAGAAAATAGATTACAATCCAAAGGCCGGTTCAACAAATTGAAAGCAACAGTTCAAGTTTAAATTAACAAGTCATGTTCCAATGTCTGAACTAAGTACCACTCTAGCTATTACATGAGTTTCCAAATCGAAAAACCAACCACCAAGGTGACAATGACCACTATTACAAGTTTAAATGAAATATGATGTAAAAGGAACTTGGGGAGGTGGATCTTCAAAGATTTTCTACCACCGGTGCATTGAGAGGTTGGAGCAGGGGTGGATCTTCGTAGATGACCATAGAAAGCAAAACCAGGCTTCATTCCCCTCAGGTTGTACTTTTGTTGTAGCTCCCTTGAAACCATCAACCCGAGCATGTGCTCGCCGCCTAGAGTACACACCTGTACCTTTTGCCAACATGAACCACATACCAAGCCATATCTAAAAAAGGGCATGTGCTCAGTTTCATGACATAGATCATAGGCAATGGAAAATGTGAACATCATTGCACATGCCAAAAATTCAAATGACAAAAGATCACAAAGAGGGCATGTGCTCAGAGTATACAAACAAAGATCATAGGTAAAGTGGGACATGTGCTCGATACATGATAAACACTTCATAGGCAAAGGACATGTGCACATTGTAATGAAAATAGCATCATAGGCAATGGGCATGTGCTCAGAGTATACCAACAACATCATAGGCAATGAAAATGTGCTCGATTAAAAACAGCATCACAAAAGCAACAAGCAAGTTCTCGAATGAAAAGATTTACATCATTGGCAATGGACATAAGGTCGATTACATCGCTTCTAAAATAACTCCACCCGCCTAGGTTGATCTAGGGAGCATGTGCAGATATATCTAACACACTAACTATATGTTAGTGTTAGTATGTAAGGACCGCAGATGAACTGCATAAAAGAATAGGTCAGCCTCCACTACACAACCACCCGCTTGTTGTTAGTTAGGCACAAAAGTAGCCTCCACTCCGCACACCACCAAAGATCCACCGTAGTTTCACAAAAGGATCAACCTCATTCCGCCAAGGCGTTCTCACGATAGTAGTAGTGCTTGGCCAAATGGCTCAGCCACAGCACCTTGTGATCCTCGAGACCACCGCAGACAAAAATGTGCCAAGTGCCTTGTTGTCCCAGGACCATAAGCAAACATGAGGGCTTCATCAAGAAGCCCTGAATGAACATGATATGACCATACAGCCTCGTGTGGTGCACGCCCTCAACCTTGGTAGACCTCGATAGCATCAGCAACATCTTTTCACGCCTCATTCATTCCAAAGAAGCACTCCAACATCCTCATCATGCCAGGTCCTCTTCCTCTTGTTACCGCTCCAACCTCACAGCTTAGCAACACCCTCAAGAGTTTCAGCTTTGCCACTTTGAAGGAGCACGCTGCATCGGGCCTTGAGGGAGCTCAGCCCCATCAGAAGGTGTGCCAAGTGGCTCATTGGAACCCATAGCCCACTTCCCTCAAGGCTCGCCGATTGGCAAAGATGAGCATCATCTCGCTTGTAGTTTCAATTGGCTTGTTGAGGAATGGAGCATCATTGGGGTGGTCCCGCACAAACCCACCAAGTGTGTCAAGAAATGAATAACAATAAGGCAATGGATTGGCTTGTTGAGGAATGGAGCATACCTTGGTGTGACCAATGTAGTGCTCCTCTTCAAGAACAATCATGCAGCCGGCCCTCATCCCACGTAGCTCCACTCCGAGGTCCCTAAGCTTGGACAGCCTTCACCCACCTCCCTACCTCCACTTCCTCGTGGTTGTACACCTGATTACTAGTCAGTCCCCGACCACAAAAACTGGCCAAGGCCTTGGTAACCTTATTGAGGTGCACTTTGAACCCCTTATCGCCCCCTCACACCAGCAGCACCACCGCACATCCGGCTAAGCATGTAGGCGCACATGGGATCACCCACCCGAGTGGTCCCTCACGAGAGCCCGAAAGCAATGGCCTGCTCAAACCCGTTATGAAACCTTCACCTCACCAAAGCAACCCCCCACTCAAGACCAAAGCCCCACCAACACAAAACTCCAAAGAAGAAGAAGACCAACACCAAACTCCCTAACAGTCCAGAAAGACAAGCTCATCACCGGCATCACTTGGTCACCCATAGCCTAAAGTCATCATTGCACATGCCCAATGCCTCAAGACAAGTTTAGCATCACAAAACATATTTCATCATTGCATGCCCAATGCCTCAAAGATAAGTGAGTGTAGGTTAACATAACAGGAAATGTAATCATCATTACACATGTCCAATGCCTCAAAGATAAGTGAGTGTAGGTTAAGATAACCTGAAATGTAATCATCATTGCACATGCCCACGTACCCCTCAAAGACAAGTGTAGTATAAAAGAAAAAAATAATCATTGCAGTTGCCCTTAGCCCGCATCAAGTGTGGAATCACAGATCATTGCTATTGCCCATAGCCTCTAATCAAGTGTAGTATAACAGAAAACATCATTGCTATTGCCCATAGCCTCGTAATCAAGTGTAGTATCACAGAAAACATCATTGCTATTGCCCAAAGCATCAGCACAAGTTAAGTATCATAGGGAAAAAAAAAAAAAAACATCATTGCCATTGCCATTGTCATTGCCTACGCCTCGTAATTTTGGCAAGAGCAAGTTTATGAGAAAGAAAAACATCATACTCAATACAACAGACACATGTCTAGATTGAAATGAATAACTAGATCCTAGCCAAAACCCCTGTTGGCCCACATATGGTGAGCCCATTCATCCCTTTTCAATAACCAAAGCAAAGATTGTCATCCATATGGTCGTGGTGGGGCGGGATTGGTGGGATTTGGGACCCAAGAGAACTCTTCAGAACTACCCACGTACCCCAAAAACTAATGATCCAGCTTATGCAATATGCAACATGCATAACCACTTTGACTTGTGTCTTGTACCGATGGAAAGGTTTGTTGGTATCAATGATGCTTAAAACGACCTTTAAGGGACCCAAAAGCCCTTTCATCGGGCCAATACTCAAGTCAGCTGCGGCTCAAAATTGAACAGCCCCTTGTGGTTGGTTGGGTGGTTCCCGTTACTCATATTCTTTAAGTGGTATCTAACACCACGAAAAGGAGGAAGAAACCCAGGCTGACAAGCATATCCAAAGATCTACTAACAAAACTTTCCTAAAACAAATGTAGATTTCGCTTAGCTTCATCATTTAGTTTAGTTGGATGCATTGTTATGTGTATAGATGATCTAATTACCTGGTGGAACCCTTAACCCATCCTCCCTCCGCAATGCATCGCCTAGAATAGTGGCATCATGAGCGTATCCCTCCCAGCCAAGCCTAGACATAGGTAAATTTCAAGTCAAAGCTAACAAAGAATTTAGGACATTTTGTGTAGGGCATTCTTTCTACCCCTAAATGCAAACACAGATCTTCGTGAATTTTGGCAAACACATGTGTCCCATCCATGGCCCCAACACAATCCTACATAGCATCCAACAATGCACACACAAGACATGAGCTAATGCAACAACATCCTAACCGGGTTTATGATGGGTTCATTACCTTAAAATATGATACCATCTATGGTCGTTAGCCACTTTGGCAGGGTCTCATTGCTTGACCTCTAATCATGTCTTGTCTAAGTTCACCTATTGCATACAAGACATCTTTGAAGTGGCGGTGGACTGCCTCTATAGACCTCCTCCGCTTTGCTTTTACAACTCTAAACCTTTGGTTGTGACCCACAATATGTAAAAACATTGCAACTTGCTCCTAACACAAGAGTTTAAGTTGTCTTGAACAAGTTTTCTGTCCCTAAGTAGGTTGCACAAATCGAAAAAAAGGTGCCCTCCTCATTCTAAGCATTGCAACACACTATGTCATTGTAGTTGTACATTAAGTAAAGGTTCCTCCGACGCCTCCCGATCCCTAATGCACATAGGACCATAATGCATCCTAGGGCGGTCGATTCAAGGATTCTAAGCCTAGCCATGACAAGGAGTACATAGCGTTGATCGACCAAAGCAAAGACGAGCAATAAGCATTTGTCTCTTCAAGGTAAGTCCATCTAGAAAAATGTGACATTTTAAGGACAAGTTACTACCAAAGAATCAAATAACAACAATGGGAGATTCGTAAATCTATGGCCTCAAAGATATATGATGGAATCAAAAAAATCAGACACTTCTTGCGAGATCATAAGCCCATGGCTTCAACCTAATGATAGAATGAACAGATCAAACATCTAGCAAAGATCATGAGCCGACATGGCCTCAACCTAATGATAGAATGAATGTATCAAACATCTAGCAAGATCACCGCCAAATGGGCCATCAACCTATATGAGACAATCATCAATAAATCAAACACCTTTATGCATCACCGCCAGAAACATTTTAAGGACAACAATTGGCAAATGCTCATGAATGTTAATCATCATCATGTGCATGGGCACTAGCTCAAGAAAGTTAATCATCATCACAGTAAAGGGCAATGTACCACATAAATAACCAAAGTCATCACTGTGCAAGGGCAACAGCTAGGTAAAATAAACTATAGTCATAGTCAACAGTAAGGCAAATAACATTTAGGGAAATCATCATCTCGTGGTTACACCACATCAACCAAGAACCGCGACCATCAACTATCGCAGCTACGTAATCAAGGAGGGAGGAGAGGGGGGGATATGCACAAAATACCCACGCCACAAGCAGAGCACAAAGAAGAGCCCACGAGGAGGTGAGGGAGCCTCGACTGCAAGAAAAAAAGAAACTAACAGAATAATACACAAGTTAGTTAGGGTTAGCAAAAAAAACAAAAATCAAACACAAGAACACAAATCCATACCTCAGAAACTGATCGGGCTTGCCCGCATCCAAATCAAGAACATATTAGACCTAGGGGTTTGCAAATCCGTGCTCCAAAAATACAAAGAAATGGGGAAACTCACTTTGCGGTGGGAGAGGGTCGATCCACGCAGCAGCCGCAAGAAATCCAGAGGGGGAAGCATTACAAAGCGCCAAGAATCGAACAAAAACACAAGAACAAGAGAGGAGGAAGGGGAAGAACACCTACCGGCGGCGCACGGAGAGAGACAAGAAGAGAGGAAAGAGGGTGGAATGGGGATATATAGGGCGTGAATGGCGGAGCGAGGGCGCGTGAATGGCGCTAAACCAGGGCGCGTGACCCTAGGGTTTTCGGGGCCATCTCTCACAAGACGGATCGAGCCAAAGTGAGTTGTGGTTTTTTTTACCGATCGGATTAACTAAAACCGTCCGGTCCGTTTCGCTTACCGGCCCGGTTATCGCAGAACCCGCCGGTTAATGGACGGTTTGGGTTTTGAATTCAAATGGATTCAAAATTTCCGTGCATTCGGTAAAAATCCCGTAAACCGGGGCGGTTTGAATTTATACCGCCCGGTTTTGAGCGGTTTAATCGAGCGGTTTGAGCGCTTTTGAACGTTTTTTCAAAATTCAAAATGTAATTTTTTTATAAAATGCTAAAAAATTCCTAAAAATACTTCATGATTTGTAGAATCCAATGATGTCAAAATTACTTAAATTTGAGTGTGTTTGGTATGTTTTTCGACCTTCATGATTTAATGGGCCTAATGTGTATTTTTTCTTTTTCTTTTTTTTTTTCAAACTTCAATTCAAATTTTTTTTATACCAAACGCGAACTCAAATTTGAAAAAGTATTACACCGCTGGCTTCTATAAATCACTTAACTATTTTACACAATTTTTTTCACGATTTTTTCAACTTTCAAATTTTGAATTTGAATTCTTTTTACCGCCCGGTGAACTCGGACCGCCTAAAAAACGGTTATCGCGATTTGACCGCGTAAACCGAACGTAAAAACCCGGGCGGAGCACGTTTTGAGCGAAGCGAGATGCACGAGCGGAGAGACAGCCGAGGAGGAACGAGGATTTGGCCGTAGCTCGCGAGCCCGGCCGAGGGGCTGGTTTGCATCGCTGGCCCTGGTCGGAGCCTCGCGACAGCAAACCAAACATGCCGACCGCAGTCAAGGGGTGCAGGTATCCCCTTATGCGGATACCAAACACGCCTAAAAGCTTCCATCGCGGTTCCCGCGAAAGCAACAAGAGGGGATCATGGCCGCATTGATGATTGTCATGGGCGTAGGCGCCGCCGATCGCGACGAGACGAGACGATCCATCTCGTCCCTCATATCCGCGAGCTTTATTTGTTCTTTGCTGTCCTGCCCATACTCTGTCTATGAATCTGTCACGTTGGAGTCCTGTACCAGGGGTACTGTACTACTTACTCTGGTCAAACCAGGCTGCAAATTTGTCAAATGTTCCCGTACGGAATCGAGAAAATCAAACTTAGCCTGAAAACTGACATATACAAAAATAAAACAAAAACATGAAAAAAAAAAAAGATTAAAAAACAGTTTTCTCAGATGTCATCACAGGGCCACAGGCCATTGCGAGCGTTTCTCAAATCAAATAAGGAAAAACAAAAAAGGCCATAGCGAGCAAATCCATCAGGCCCCAAATGATACCTGAGGTCCAATTCTATCAAGCTTCCGGAAGGACCATGTGTGGCCTTATTAAAGTCAATTTAGGCCCCGATCTATCTAGCAACGTGTTGGGCCCAAATTAGGACCCGTTTCGACTTAGCCCACTCTCATCCAATCCAAAGGGGCCCTAAAAAAACGGAATTTCTACTTTTTCGCTCAAGTCTGGTTCTACTTGTCAAAAAATATTTTAGCCCCCATCAACTCTTAAAACCGTTTAAATTACCCCCTTACAGTTCTAGAATCTCATCCAAACATGTTGGATTATACTACGAGATTTTAGCACACATATATCGAATTCAAAAAATATTGAGATTATTTCTATCTACAACGTGGATTTTGGAATCCCATCTAAACGGGACCACAGTGATTTAGCTTTTCGTAAAATGTGTATTTATTTTAGGATTGGAAAAGGTATACTCCCTATAAGGGAGGCATTGTAAAAATGAAAATCAGAAAATACGAGTAGTATCCGAGCAGGACACAAGAATTTGTAAAGAATTCAAGACCTTTGAACTCAATAAATATCCAAGCAAAAAAGACAAAGAAAATAGCAGATTGAAGCAACCCAACCAAACCTGCCAACTACCTACCAACCAAAATCCAAAATCCCTCGTCAGTACTAGCTCGGGAGCAGCAGAAACCAAAATCCCGATGTTCGGCGCGCCGGTGCAGAGGAAGGCGCCGCCGATCGAGCGGCCTCTGGCTTGCACCTTGGAGGATCTCTACAAAGGGGCTAAGAAGGTGAAGATCTCCAGGGATGTCCTTGACGCCGCCGGGTGAGACCTCCGATTCCTTGCCCAATTTGTTTCCTGCAGAATACAGATTGACCACCGGTTCTAGCATTCCATTGTTATGTAAAGAATTGTTTTAGCCTCGACGATTGAGGAAGTCCGTGGGTTGCTGTAGGGATTAGTAGAGACTTTTTGTGCTACATCCTTTACCTTTTGTTATGCATCTTTTGACTCTGGTTGGCAGCGAAACTGAGTAGCATGATCGAGAGGAAAGGTTGACAAGAGAGAGAAACTCGATTGGGAATTAGGATGGTAGACATGACAAAAGAGGAGTTAAGGGAAGAACGATACTAGTGTGGTTTAATCTGTCTTGTGTCTACTTTTTATTAAGACAAGTAACTGAGGCAACTCTATGTCACCACCCATGTAGAACATCTCTGCAACTGATTTTTCTGACTGCATCAAGTCAGGCTGGTGGGCTAAGTGCACACCCGCACTCCTTTTAGGCAAATGGCCATTGGTTTGCTTCTTTTTTTTTTTTTTGTCTGATTTATCTTATTGGCTCAAGGCTGCATCAGTCTTAATTTTGCAGCACTCTCTATTGAACATTTGTTAATCGAATCTTTCTATGTTTCTTTCCATACAAGAAAGGGACAGATTGTGATAAATTGACTTGAGAACTATATTTTTAAAAAATGTATGGCGTGGTGCTTCGTCAAACATACAGCTCAAGACACATATATATAGGCAGATTGTTTTGAGAAACATCATATGTTAGGTACATGCTTGTTTATGTGATTGATGAGTGTTTAGTTGTGAAACTGTGCTGGATGTATAAGACTAAACTTTAATTATCATATCAAGGTCGTTTGAGTAGGTTTAAACTTTGAATGATCAAAGCTTTTTAGTTGTTCAGAAATCAGAATAGGCAATCACATTATTTCCCTATCTTGTTTTGAGAATACATTCCATATTTTTGTGAAGGAAACCAACAACCTGCGAGGAGATCCTGACGATAGATATCAACCCTGGATGTACAAAGGTCACCGTTCCTGATAAAGGCAACGAGGCTCGGAATGTTATACCTTCAGATCTAATTTTCATAATAGAAGAGCGGGCGCACCGCACATTCAAGAGAGATGGGAATGATCTTATCTATATTCATAAGATCTCTAGTAGAGGCATTGACAGGCTGCACAGTCCAAGTGACGACTCTGGATGGACGAGCCCTTACTATTCCTGTGAAGTCAGTTGTCAGTCCTACTTATGAAGAAGTTGTGCAGGGTGAAGGCATGCCAATCACAAGGGAGCTGTCTAGAAAGGGGAACTTGAGGATCAAGTTTCATATCGAGTTCCCCTCTAGTTTATCAGGTGACCAAAAGGCAGCGATCCAACAACTTATGTCTTGAGTCTATCACGTAGGAGTACGAGGGGTATACTTTTGTCGAATCATGCTTCGAATTTGTCAAATGTTCCGATTATAATCGAGAAAATCAAACCGCTTAGGCAGTTACCCCTAAAAGCTGACATAAAAATTGATAAAAACAGCTTTTAACACATGTCATTTCTCGTTCCCGGAGGTTCATCGCCGGTCGGACCGGGAAGCCATCTTGGCCCGAATGATTTTTTGAACTTTTAAATCTCCTTTAAAAATTATTTCAAATTTGACATCTACGGTTATTTAAAAAAAACTAACAATTTTTGTTGCGTCACCATACATGGGTGTGGTCTATCAACACTGCGCCGCCACGCGGAGGGTTAAAAATAATAAATAAAAAATTCGCCCGAATCGACCTACCGGGTCTTGATCGAGCAGCACAGATCGAGGCCAAAGCGAGCTCCGAGAGTCCGAGCGGGCCTTTCCGCGAAAACCCATCAGGCCCAAATGATGCCCGAGGTCCAATTCTATCAAGTTTTTTGAACGTGTGTGGCCTTAACTAAGTCAAATTAGCAGTTTTAAATTAGGACCCAGAACTGAAGTACGTAGTACGGAACATTGCAGTACTTAAATGAAAAGGTTAAAAAATCATTTTTTCTCGCCCATGTCTGATTATACTAATTAAAAATCTCTAAAACACAATATTTTACCCCCATCACCTCTTAAAACAGTTTAAATAACCCCCTTACAATTATGTTTTTCAAGTGTTATTCTTTGTTGTTGTTTTTTAAAAATTATGGAAAATACTTGGTAAAGATATTATTAGAACAAAAAGTCTTTAATATTCTAAATATACTGGTAAAAATCTTATATATAGACTCAGATATAGCAAATCCATATAAAATGTGTATAGCTCTTGAAAATATGTCTAGACACTTGTATAAGAGAAGAGTTAAATCTAGGAATGTGAGAAATATATCGAGAAAAATCTACAGATTTGCAAAACATTCTAATCAATATCTACATATGTTTTCAAAACTTTCTACAACAAGAACATGATATACAACTAGCATGAATGCATTATACATTAATGTATTCATAATTAATGTTGGTGGAATTATGTATTTTTGTTATGGAAAGTTTTTAAACGCCTTTTATACATCGTTTATAATGATTTGTTTACTCTTTTTCTATATATTTTTACAAATTTTCATAGAGGTAATTGTTAAATCTAATTCTTGGAAGCTTATATAGAACATTTTCATGCAATCTAAATCTTTTTTTTGTCTTTATGTCCCAATGTATGATTTTTTTGTTGTCATTTTTAAATCTATAGAAATTTTCATTATTTAAAAAATATCAAACATGTAATAGTTAATTTTAAACAAAAAAAGATAAAACTACTTTGAAAACCACTTTGAGCTAGGCTTAATTACGAGGCAATTTAAATTGTTTTTTAGAGTTTAGAAGTTTTAGAGTTTAGAGAGTTATGCACAATTTAAATGGGTTTAAGAGTTAAGGAGACACATTTGTTTTTGAGTTTAAGAAAAGAAAACCAATGAGTAAATACTAAATATACATGTGAGTTTTTTTTTCCAAAAGAAAAACATAACCTTGGCCAGGAAGATGCATAGAGTCCATGAAAGACCGGAAAGTAGCCTAGGAGCCATGACAGTGGGATATATTCTCAAAGCGGAAATCGGACTCAACTAGTCAAAAAAATCGGACTCAACAGGTCTGACATCCCAAATCGTCTATTAATTCCGCTGGTTTTAAAGGCACAAGTGTCACGTTTGGGGAATTTGACTGGTTTGAAAGGCACACGTGTCACTAGGGCGCCGGAGCCATGCAGATCTCGCCTGTGATTTTCGGAGCGCGATTTTGGCGATTCCGTTCCCGACCCCATCCTAGGTCGCCACCGGTGATCCTAGATCGCCACCGCCGGCCGCCCGCCCCCGGCGTCCAGCCCCGCCGCCATCGCCGCAAGGTGGCGGTCGGCCACCGCGATACCGCCTGGTTAGCCGCCCTGGCGCCGCCGCCCACAAAACCTCTAGGTTTTTCGCCGCTTAGGTCCTTCCAAGGTCGGGACGCTCGTCTGCGGGCTACGCCGCTGTTACACGAGGTCACCTGAGTGTGCCATCAAGGCCGACGCTCATGGCGCCGGAGGAGTGGCGGATCGGGGAGGGGCGGAGGTCCCAAACCCTAATGTATCGACCTCCTCCGGGGCCCTACCGGGCGGAAGATGAGGTCGCGATCTCGATTTCAGCCGATGATGAAGAGGAAGAAGCCATGGCCCCGCCGAGTGGGCTCGTGGGGAAGGTGGTGTCGCCGATGCCGGGGGTGTAGCCACCGTATGGCGCCTCGCGATGAAGCCGGGCGTGGGGAATCCCATGGGTCTTAAGATCCGCGGCGATCGGAGACAAGGAAGACAATCTCTTTGTGGTGGAGTTTGGATGCGCAGCCAGACATGGAGAGGGTGCCGGAGGGCTCTCCATGGATGGTGGGGAGGTACTGCATCGCTCCAGAGTACGATGCCAAACCGGGTCCGGCCGGATATCAAGTTTGAGAGGATGGAACTTTGGGCTCGCCTCCAAAAAACCTCCCTCTACCGGATGAATGTGTCCGGGGATCACGCAATGGAGTTGCTTGGGAAGGTGGTGAAGATGGATGTTGATGGGGACGGAAAAGCTAGTGGTGCCTACCGCGTGCAAGGGTAGCGGTGGATGTTACGACGCCGTGAAAACGTGGGATCTTACTCCGCATTAATAAAAATGAAGAACCTCGGTGGTTCCCGCACAAGTATGAAAGGTCGCCATATGTTTGCTTTCACCGTGGACCGATAGGGCATTCGGATATGGAGTGCCCTACGCCGCCAGCCTTGGAATGATGAGGGAAAACCTGCCTACGGTCAACCTAAGGGCCCCTAAGAGAAGAAGAGGAGAATTCGGCCGTTTGGTACCGGCCGGGCTGCATCTTTTGGGAGCGGCTCTTCCTCGGCTATCGCCGGCCGTCCCGCACAAAGTCGGCAGGAAGGGGGTCGAGGTCGGAGGAGGGCTCGTGATAGAATCCGGCGAGTCATGTTGGGGATCTCGGAGGAGCAGAAGTGCGTCTCCCCCAAACCGGGTGCTCGGGTGGAGGTGGAAAGAGATGAGGTGAGGAAGGGTGATGTAAGTAAGAAGCTCTTTACTCATGCGGATGGCAAGGAGGGCAAAGGTTGCCCCAAGGAAAAGGAAGTCGAAGGTGACCCCCGAGGGTGATTCGCACACCGGATCTCAACTTTCCTTTGGAAGGGGGTGTCGGGGCCCCTTGTCCGCTAGGTCGGGTGTCTTCGGTGAACCGGATGGATGGGGCCGCAAAACGTGGAGGGAGCAAAATTTTGAATGAAACAATCAAGAAACGTAAAAGGGGTAACACCCAAATCGAGATCGGCGGCGGCCGCGAGTGACAGCCCCCGTCGGGAGCCATGAATATATTAAGTGTGAATCGCCGGTCGCGGGCGGCCCGAGGCGAGGGTTCAGAGCCCGCCACGTGGTGGAGGAGCGTCGACCCGCGGTGGTTTTCTTGATGGAGACAAGGATGGGGGAGGAGCGTGCTCTCGGCTTGAAGAAAGACCTTGGCTTCCCAAACGCCATTGTCGTTAAGTCGGAGGGCCAGAGTGGGGGTTTGGCGCCGCTCGGCGTCGCCGAGGTGTTGGTGGCGGAGTTGAGCAAGTCGAGGTCGCACATCGACGTGTTGCCGTCGTGGTGACCGCTACGCGAGTGACACAATTGCGCCGACAGCTTCTATGGGGAGCCGAGGAGGAAAGGCGCAAGGAGAGTTGGTATTTGATGAAGTTTCTTAGAGCACTGACCGACGCTCCATGGTTTTGCTTGGGCGACTTCAATGAAGTACCGCTGGCCGAGGAACATTTTGGGGTCAATGCTCGGGACCAGTGGCAAATCGATGCGTTCGGGAGGTGGTAAATGAATGTGGCTTCACGGATTTGGGCTTTCATGGACTGCCCTATACATGGGACAACAGACAAGATGCATCTCGGAATGTGAAGGTCCAGTTGGATAGAGCGTTGGGTGATCAAAAGTCCTTTGTCCGCTTTAGGGGCACCGAGGTTTACCATGTCCCGCTATGAGTCGGACCATTGTGGGCTAGCGCGGGAAGTAAGGCAAAATCAGCCGGTCCCGGGGAGGAGAGGGGCTCGAAAAGCTAAGCCGCTCCGCCACGAGAATATGTGGAAGCAAAGATGGTGAGTATATGGATTTTGTCAATCGCTTGGGACCGGGACCCGCGCCGGTGGGGGTTGGTGGCGGCAAATGCCCTCGCGGCCATGCAGAGGTCGTTGAAAGCTTGGGGACGCATGTGGTTTTGGCTCGTCAAGAATCGATCAAAGACCTAAGGGTTCGGGCTTGAGCGGAACGGGCGGATAGCCTCTACCGCTGGGCCGACGGACGGGGAGCCGCGTTCTCTCCGATGTCACAACTATCCGTTGTCTTAGCTCGAAGGAGACGATGGGAGAGACCGTCAAGGATTGCGTGGCTACGTGAAGGAGATAGAAATACAGAATTTTTCCAAGCCAAGGCGAAAAGCACGAGGTCGATCCAACCGCATAAGAATTTTGAAGGATGTTGATGGTCGAATCCTAACCGAAAGCAGAAGATCCGAGCTGCTAGCGTGTGACTTTTACCAAAGAATTATTCACCGCCCGTGATGAGCCGCGGCCGTAACTCATCCGCACTCATGTACCAAGGAAGGTAACGCCCATGATGAATGATGCTTTGGACAAACCCTTTACGTAAAAGGAGGTTGAGTCGGGCACTGCTTCAAATGGCGTAGGGAAAGCATCGGGCGCCGATGGCTTCAACGCAGGTTTCTTCCAAGCACACCGGGGCTGGTTAAACCATGTGTGGTTCATGCGGTGCTGAATTTTCTGAATGGGGCGACTTACCGTAAGAAGTGAATCAAACTCTTTTGGTCCTCATACCGAAGGTCACCAACCCACAAGATCCGGCCACAAGATCGCCGATATCCTTATGTAATGTAATTGTACAAGATATGCTCCAAGACAATGGCTTAATCGCCTAAGACCGATCTTGGATGAGGTAGTCTCAAAGGAGCAAAGTGCTTTTTGTACCGGGTCGTTTGATCACGGATAATGTGTTGATAGCGTATGAGTGCATCCACAAGTTAAAGAAGAAGAAGGGCAAAGTGGGAGAATGTGCCATTAAACTTGATATGGCAAAAGCGCACGATAGAGTGGAATGGAGGTATTTGGAGGAAATAATGAGGGCTTTAGGTTTCTGAGAAGTGGAATACCCTTTGTCATGAAATGTGTCAAGACGGTCTCTTTTTCGCGCGAGTCAATGGGATTTTCTCAGATCAATTCAAGCCGACAAGGGGTATCCGACAAGGGGACCCAATATCTCCGTATTTGTTCTTGTTATGTGCAGAGGGGCTATCGTCTATGCTAAAGAAGATTGGGCCACAATATATCTCGAGGGGTGTTCGGGTGAGCAGACGATCACCGTGGATTTCTCACTTGTTGTTCGCGGATGATTGCTTGATCTTTACCCAGGCAAACAAACGCTGAGCCGATCGGGTGGCTAAGATCCTTGATGATTACAACAAGGGATCGGGTCACCGGTTAATAAAGGTAAATCGCCAGTTTTCTTGATTGCTAACGTTGATTCATCCGCTAGGAGGAGGCGTGCATGAAAGTTTGTCGATTCCCAATGAAGCTTTGGGTGAGAAATATTTGGGCCTTCCCACAAATGCTAAGAGAGGAGCAAGAGGGGTTTTAAACTTCTTACATGGGAGGGTCCGTGGCATGATTGGCGGGGTCGAACGATCATCAGCCAGGCGGCGAGGGAGGTACTGCTCAAGGCTAACGCCCAGTCGGTTCCCACATATGCTATGTCCTGTTTCAAGCTATCTCCCATGGTGTGCCAAAAAATGACTTCTGCAGTCTCAAATTATTGGTGGGGGAGCTCTGTAGATAATCACAAGCTACACCGGCATCGTTGGGAGAAATTGACGAGATCGAAAGCAGATGGTGGAATGGGTTTTAGAGATTTTTTCTCTTCAACAAAGCTATGCTTGGAAAGCAAGGATGGAGGTTGATTAACAGTGCCGGACTCGCTATGCGCAAGGGTGCTGAAGGGGAAGTATTATCCCAACACAGATTTCCTCTCGGCATCAAAGAAGAAGCGTAGTTCGGCCACGTGGAAGGCGATCCTTTATGGCCGTGACATATTGGCAAAGGGTCTCATCAAGAGAATCGGTCCGGGAGATGTTGACATATGGGGAGATAATGGATCCCGGGTTTGCAATCTCGTGCCGTTGATACGAAGACCGATGTTACAAATGGGTCAAGGTGAGTGACTTGTTTGTCCTGGGGACCGAGACATCGCGGGGAGGAAGTGGTACTCAACTCTTTCATGGCCGTTGAAGCCAAGGAGATACTGAAGATTAAGCCCAGTGCTTGACTTCAGGAAGACGTGGTCGCATGGGCCTTCGAGAAGAATGGGCACTACTCGGTAGGGTCGGCATACCGCGGCTCTCAAGAAGGAACAAACGGCGATTGGCTATGGCAAACTCAAATGAAGGCTCGGCATCGTGAGAATGAAGAATGCTGGGCTAAGGTTTGGAAGTTAAGTGTGCCGCCGAAAATTCGTGTTTTCTGGTGGAGAGTGTTGCACAACTCTCTTCCGTCGAAAGCTGAGTTGTTGAGGAGGCATATCGAAAAAGAAAGTTTTTGTGAAGTTTGCGGCGACCCATCCGAGACTCTTTATCATGTCTTTTTTGGGTGTCCATTGGCGAAGCTTTTACTCGAAGGAAGTTAAGAAGCCGAGGGGCATGGCCATTCCGCTCTTGCATCCTTGGACTTGGGCGCCCGATGTCTTCCGTCGGGAGGTGTGTGCTCCACGGGATACAAATGGGGTTGATTGCTTGTGGAGCTTGGTCGCTATGGCAAGGCAGAAATGATCGCCGGCACGGTCGGCATGTCCGGGATCGGGGGGGCAAAGGCACGTTTCATTGCAAAGTTGCTTCAAGACCTAGAAAATGTGAAGGTGGAGAAGAAGTTGCCTAGGCCGGGCGGTTCGTAAATGCTGGGACAAGCCATCCTCTGGGTGGGTGAAGATCAACTCGGATGCCGGTTTTGACAAGAATCTATATTCAGTCGTGACAGGGCCGAGAGTCCGGGATCACCATGGCCGGTTGTTGGGAGCTTCGGGCGAGGTTTTTGATGATGTGCCGGATGTGTTGGCCAGTAGAGGCATTAGCAGCGAAGGAAGGCTTGAGTCGGCGATCGGTGGGAGTCGGGAAGTGTTACCTCGAGGCGGACGGTTTGGGTCTATCCGGACTAATTTTGGATCCCGCACGGCGAAGTCGTATGTTGGTGGTCTATGCTTCGATATCTCAGAGCTTGGCAAAGATTTTGATGAGTTCTCAGTTGGGTGGGTACCTAGGGAGGCAAACTCGTGGCCCATGCGTGTGCCTCCTATGTATCGCTCTATGATTCGTTTTCTTTTTTGATGATTTCCCAGACTGGCTGACTGATTTAGTGGCTAGAGATTGTAATCTTGCCGATGAATTAATATAAAAGCTCTGTGATGCTCAAAAAAAAAAAAAAAAGGCACACGTGTCACTTTTTGGAATTAGTCTGAATGTACAATTATTTGCCCATTTTAACTACAGCGTCTCAGTTCATCCATCGACTAATGCAGGTACCGTGACCACGTCTCGCGTCAACTTGTATGCCGCCTAAAAAAAAATTGTAGACTCAAATAACAATACCTTCGTACCCTGTCCTTCGTATTCAAGACAGTTGCAACTATTTCACACGATAAAGCTTATGAAAAACTATATACTCCATAATATTACTGCTCCATTCAAGAAAAGCATACAAATTTAGAGCATCTTTGGTTGGCATCGGAATCACTACCGCGGTAGCTAAGGCACAAAGACGACAAACAAAATGATCATCTGAATATTTGGCATGCTGCAGCACTCAATTTACATTGTGGCCTGCAGCACGTATAAGAACCGCGGTGGTAGCGTCTGCGGCACTCAATTTGCACCGTGGCCTGCAGCACGCACAAGAACCGCAGTGGTAGCGTTTGGCTCCTAGGGTGTACAGAAAGTGCGGCGCGGCAGCCTATGACGAGATTTGGGAGCCATCCAAACCCAACCCTAGATTCTTAATGAGAATAGTTAGTGCAGGTGAAAATGACACATATGTCCCTTACGTATCTGTAGTCTGAAAACTTTAGTTTTTTCAGCATTTTCACACACACAAGAGTAAAGGAAAGAGAAGATAAATGAAGAGTACATGAGAGAAAATGGACAGAATTGTTTCTTTCTTTTTTGTCTGCGGCCCTCTCTCTAGCTACTTCACAACTATATTATTCCTAAGGTTTTGAATTGCATGCTTATCGATGGGGAGAGTATATTTGGGTATTTTTTTACTGAAGGAAATTACTGGATATTCAGATGAATATTTTACTTTTCTTTTTATATAGTTGTCGTACACTCCATATCAAAACAAGCGCACTTCTTTCTTTTCAAAAATTTAAATCATTTTATTTGATGAAGTTTATACAAAATATCATCAAGTGCCTTAAAATATTTATTGTAAAGATAGGGTAGGTTTGCGTCACGGTGGTTCAAAGGGGTGAGTGTGCATACGTGTTGCTTCTTCTACGTCTTGTGTAATCTAAAAAAAAAAGTATTCTAAAAATACTTATTACGTATATAACATAGGACGTATTTGGTGCAAATAAACCTCTTTTTTGTACAATTTAATTTACGTTTGGTTAACATGAGATTCTAACAATCTCATCCATGGATTCTACTGAGATTTTTTAGTACATGTATAGAATTCAAAAAAATATTAGATATTTTTTTTTTTTTTATCTAGATGTGGATTTGGAATCCCATCCAAACGACGGAGACCTTAGTGGTTTAACTTTCTGTAAAATGTGTATCTATTATAGGATTGGAAGAAGTATGTTTTGTAGAACAAGGTACACGTGATTAGGACTTCCATAAGACAAGTAGAAAATAAGGAAACACGAGTAGCAGGGGCTGTTTGAGCAGGTTTTTTTTTTCAAACACATTTTATTTCCCCTCTCACGAAGGAATAGAACGAGAGATAGCTAGAAAAGCAGCTTATCTCAACTCCTTCATTCATTTCTCTCGTAATTATTTTTTGAAATATTTTTTAAAGCAGCTTATCTTCTTAGCTAGAGAGTTAACAACTTCACTAGTGAATCGGCCTCCACTTCACCTAGAGAGTCTTTTTCTCACCTAGAGAGTTAACAACTTTACTAGTAAATCTAAGCCGTATCAAATGGGCCTACAGTAGGCTAGTAGGATAAGAAATACTTTCTTAGTTCTAAATTTTAGTTCGTTTTTAGTTTTTCTAGATGCATATTTTTTTAACCATGCATATATAAAACTAGGTGCATAGTAAAATCAGTGTATTTACACATAATGTATAATTATAGTTTAAAACGGAGGGAATACTAAAGCACTAAAGACCTTTGAACTCAATCAAGGTGGTAAATAAATATCAAGAAAAAAAAAAAAGAAAAATCAGATAGCAGAGTATTGAAGCAAACCAACCTGCCAACTACCTGTACCAACAACAAAAAAAAACCCTCGTCAGGAGCTCGGGAGCAGCAGAAACCACACCGCCCGCCGGCACATCAGTCGCCGCCGATGGGGGTGGACTACTACAAGGTGCTGGGCGTCGGCCTCGGCGCCACCGACGACGAGCTCAAGAAGGCCTACCGCCGCCTCGCCATGAAGTACCACCCCGACAAGAACCCCTCGCCGCAGGCCGACACCCTCTTCAAGCAGGTCTCCGAGGCCTACGACGTCCGTACCCATCCCCCCCCTCATCCTCCTCCATTACCACCGGGGAACCCCATCTGCTTGACCTCCCTCTCGATTGGTTTTGTCTCCCCTCTCTGCAGGTGCTCAGCGACCCGCAGAAGCGCGCCATCTACAACCAGTACGGCGAGGAAGGCCTCAAGGCTGGCGCGCCCCGCCCTCGGCCTCCACGCACGGCGCCGGTGCGTGGAGGAGCGCCGAGGATATCTTCTCGGAGATATTCGGCGGCGGGTTCGCTGGGGCGAGCCCCCGTACCCCTGGCGGCGGCATTCCCCGCGGGTTCCCAATGTTCGGTGGCGCCGCTGGGCCAGGGGAGGCGTCGAGCGCGCCGGCGCAGAGGAAGGCGACGAAGGCGCCGCCGATCGAGCGGCCTCTGGCTTGCACCTTGGAGGATCTCTACAAAGGGGCCACTAGAAAAATGAAGATCTCCAGGGATGTCCTTGACGCCGCCGGGTGAGACCTCCGATTCCTTGCCTAATTTGTTACCTGCAGAATACAGACTGAACACCGGTTCTAGCATTCTGTTTTTCTATAAAGAATCGTTTCAGCCTTGATGATTGAACAAGTCAGTGGGTTGTTGTAGGGATTATTAGAGACTTTTTGTGCTAGGTCCATGCCTTTTGTTATGCATCTTCTGACTCTGGTTGCCACATTGTGCTTACACATTAAAATTTTAGGGCAGCGAAACTGAAGAGCATGAGAGGAAAGGTTGACAAGAGAGAAAAACTTGATTGGAAATTAGGATGGTAGACATTACAAAAGAGGAGTTCAGGCAAGAACGATACTAGTGTGGTTTAATCTGTCTTGTCTTCTTTTTTTATTAAGACACAATTGAGGCGAGGCATACACACACGCATGCGAACACACAAAAACTCTATGTCACCACCGATGTATATGTGCACCTAAACCCAATACAAATTTATCAGAGGCATCTAAGGTCTCACGGTGCGTGGGTACATCTCTGCAAATGATTTCTGCATCAAGTCAGGCTGGTGTGCATTACCTGCACTCCTTGTAGGCAAATAGCCATTGGTTTGCTTCTTTTTGTCTGATTTATCTTATTGGCTCAAGGCTGCATCAGTCTTAATTCTCCAGCACTCTCTCTATTGAATAATTCTTAATCAAATCTTCCTGTGTTTCAGTTGTTGTTGCCCCTTGATACTTTCTGATTCTTTTGGGCAATACACAAGGTATTCTGACCTTGTCTACGCACTTTAATCAGAACTCTTTGATGTGCTTCCCATTACTGCCAAGCTGACTCTGTTTTTAGCTTTTAATCTTAGCCATCATTCTTGATTTGTTTGGAGTTGATATGATATTAGGGTGCCTTATATGTATTGCAGGGTGCAATTTGTTTCACATGGGGATATCCAATTTATGTCCAGGAAGACATGTCATTATATCAACTCTGTTCTTATTTCTTGTTCTATAATTTGCTTGAGTTTTTTTTTTTTTTTTTTTTTTTTTGGGGGGTGGGTGTTGAAACAAACTGTTTTGTTTCAGTATTTTTAAAACAGAGCGATTCCCTTGAGTTAATCATGCTGTTCTCATTGCCTGGTTTATTTTCGATACCAACCAAATAAATAAATAAATGCCTTCATGTTGTGACCTAAACACTTCTAAAAGCCAGCTGGCTAGTCAGATTGCTATTCCTGGAATGCCACATAAAGAACGCTGGTAGGATCTCTTGACAGCTTCATATCCATGTATTTGTCCATCTAACCTGTGAGACTCTAACGATGGGAAGTTTTTATGTATGTAGTACTATGTACCCATGCTTACAACTGCAGTTACATATTCTACTCAAAAATCAAATTTGAAGGGTTCAAATTATTATAGTTGCCATAAGACAAAATGTGTGGGGATCAGACATAGTAGCTTCTTCAGTTAAGGGGCTAAGAGGCTGAGTTTCTATCCTCACGCTCTACAAGGATATTAGAGCGTTCAGAGGCATTCATACTTTGATAGCTGGGCTTTTACATTTCACAGATGATTTACTTATTTAGTAAGGATCACTGGAGATAGACAGATGTGAGTATGTGACTAGTGTCTGAACTAAGGGTAAATCTATTGCTGTGCAGTTTTTTGTGGATTTACTGGATTGTGCTTAGTACTTCCAACGTATTGTTGTGGATTTACGTATTAACTTCCAAGGTATTGAACACATGAATACTGATGGGAGCACTTGTTGAACTACGAATACGTATTATGTTACTTTTCGAATGAAGCAGCTAGTTCATGATGGAAAAATAAAATATCTCACATGGACATTGAGGGACCTGTGATTCTGATTAAACACAACTATGGAGAATATATTATTTCTTAAAGACTGGATATCTGTAATCGATTGAGGCTGAATATAATATCATCTTCTGATATTGAAACAGACGTTGCTTTCAGTGACTGGCACAGCATGGTGTATATTTTCATGCTGCCATCATGTGGTTGCCTTTTAGCAATATAGTTATCATTATGGTGCAAAGCGCCTTCTGAAGTAGGTCCATACAAGAAAGGGACAGATTGTGATAAATTGCCTTCAGAACTATATTTTTATAAATTGCAATGACGTGGTGCTTTGTCAAACATAGAGCTTAAGACATCATGATATAGATGCAGTTTGTTTGTTTGCCCCTGTTGAGAAACATCATATGTTTGGTACATTCTTGTTTATGTGATTAATGAGTGTTTAGTTGTGAAAACTGTGCTGGATGGATAAGACTAAGCTTTAATTATCATATCAAGTTGGCTTGAGTAGGTTGATACTTCAAATGATCAATCAAAGCTTTTTAGTTGTCCAGAATAGGCAATCTCATTATTTTCCTTTCTAGTTTTGAGAATACATTCCATATTTTTGTGAAGGAAACCAATAAATCATGAGGAGATCCTGACGATAGATATCAAGCCTGGATGGAAGAAGGGTACAAAGATCACCTTTCTTGATAAAGGCAACGAGGCTTGGAATGTTACACCTTCAGATCTAATTTTCATAGTAGAAGAACGGGCGCACCCCAGATTCAAGAGAGATGGGAACGACCTTATCTACACTCATAAGATCTCTAGTAGAGGCATTGACAGGCTGCACAGTCCAAGTGACGACTCTGGATGGACGAACCCTGACTATTCCTGTGAAGTCAGTTGTCAGTCCTACTTATGAAGAAGTTGTGCAGGGTGAAGGCATGCCAATCACAAGGGAGCCGTCTAGAAAGGGGAACTTGAAGATCAAGTTTCAGATCAAGTTCCCCACTAGTTTATCAGGTGACCAAAAGGCGGCGATCCAACAGCTTCTATCTTGAAGCTCTCTGTACAATGTGAGTCTATTAAAAGTATTCGTTTGTGTAATAGTTGTAGTGACATTAGCTGAATGATCTGTCACTCTTTTCCTGCTAGTATTGGTGTATTCTTCTCTAGCTACTGTGCAAGATTACACCCATGCTAACCTGCCAGTGGAGTTGCTGCTGTTTGCATCATCGTCATATTGAGTTGTGTAATTGTTGCAGCAGCATCACTGAGATTGATGCTGCATCAGTATCTCGCATTAACCAGCGCCTCGTTGTTTCTTTCTAGTTCATCATGTTGGGTGGTCATATAGAGGCCATTCAGATTATCAGTTGCTATGTCTTTGTTGGATGTCATGCCACTCTGGCTCAGCAGTGATCTCCGATGTCTCAGTTTCTTTGGCCATTTCTTTTTGAACGTCATGGGATCTTTTCAACCATCATGCATAGACACAAGTGGTTCAAGTTGGTCCTTTTTTTCTCTTCTCTCTTTTTCGGTAACTGTATCATCTGCGAATTTGTAGCACAGATGCTTCTGTTCACCAATTCAGAAGGGTTGATGCGTGTAACCTGAGATGATGAAAGCTGAGCACCTGCTCGAGCTCGGCTGCTCCTGCAATAATAATATGCTTTTGAGAAAGAAACAATGCCGGTCATCGCATCGGCGATCGTTGTCAGGGCAGGATTGCAAGGGAAATAAAGCAGGATGGTGATCTTCCTGGCCGAGGTTTATCCGAGCGGCAACGGGTCATCGTCGCAGGTACGTTAAATTCAGGCCTGAGGTCGATGCCAGATTCGTTGCCCGCGAATCACCCGTGCTCTCCACCGTCGCCGTCGCAGCGCTTTTGCCCTCGCCGGAATCTGCTGCACGCGGCGGTGGCCACCCTTTCGGCACCCAATTGCGGCGCCGTCGCACACCACATGTATTTATCTTTTACTATATATAATATAATATAATAAAAAAATGTGAATTGCGTTGCACTGGTGTTCTGCGGCAGGATCATCTCCTATCTCAGTCTTGCTCCACTACTGTTGCAACAGTGACTCTGTACTTTGTTGTACGTGTCCTAGTTAGCTCCATGTGATATTTCCTCTCATTTTCTTCCTTTTCCCTGCTTGATGACTTGATTGATGTCTTTTCAGATTCGTTGAGTGGTTCTTTGTTTACCAGCAAATCATTTAGGACGGATAGACATACCAAAGCCTCTGGCCCATGTTGCCAAACAAAAAGAGAGAGCGAGCCAGAGAGCTCCGGCCCAACAATACACTTTTGAATAAGCTGGCTTATCGATCAGCGGAACAACCGGATAGAAAGTCAAGATTTGAAGATAGGCTCAAGTTTCTCGAAGCTTTGTGAAGCAAAAAAGGAGTAAGCTCAAATTCTCCAATGACCCTCTAGAAATGCAAAGCTTTACACCACTACTCGAACACAACTACCGGACTTGCTAATCACACGCTGGTCGATAAGCCGACTGATTTCGAATGATTGAATGGTGTTAAGAGAGAATAAGCTGAAACAAGTCGAAACAATCCGGCTGAACACAAAGTTTATTTTAATCTTCCTTGGGCTGGTGATGATAGAGATCCCTGGATATCTTGCCTTCATCAGTTCATCCTTCAGGTGGGCCAAAAACGGGTATGTCAATCAGACAAAGACCCGTCGATCGACCATTAACTTGTGTTGTTTTCTTTCTGAAAATAATTACGCATTTATGGTCTTTCTTTAATTTCTATTATGACAAATGATGAAACTATAAAGTTAAGTTTGCAACGAGAGGTCACGAGGAAATGTGCCGTACGTACTATCGCAAAGGCATGTGAAGTACACGTGAAGATGCCATTTTTCGGTGCTATCGCGCGTGCCAGAGAGAGGAGGACCATACATGGAAAGGATTGACGTACAGTGGAGTATATATCAAGGGCAGGGAGCCGCAGACATCAGAAAATATTGCGCACACACACCACTGTCAGCTGTATCTTTGCTTTCCCACTGTGCTTGTCGGCCCAATTCTTTCCTTATCCTTGGCCTGTTTTTAGTAGTATGTCAGAAAATGATTTCTCAGAAAACAACATTCATTTTAATTAATAGTTTATTCATAGATACAATATGTGAAATAATTAATTAATTAATTATGGTGATGATCATTGGATACAGTGACATCAGATCAGATGCATCTGTAATTTTTTTAGGACAGAGGAAAGGATAACACTATGATAGGGTCGTCATGGCTTAAGCATGACATCACACCACTTCCAAAAATTTTTTATGCTTATACTTTATACGGTTAATTTGTACTAAAAGGATTGTTTGTCTGCACATGATCGATTTGGACAAAGACGGCCGGCCTATCGTTTTTTGTTCACGTGCGAAAGCTAATAAAAGGGAATAGTATTTTAGCGAGAATGATTGGTGGTTACATTGGCAAGAATAAAAATGTCCATGGTATTTTTGTTCTTATCGGCATACCACCGTTTGGCTGTGGATTGGAGTCACGGTCATTGTGTGAGATCAAGCAGCAAATAATGGAGAGCTCGCTGTCATTTTTTTGTCAACCTTTCACCTTCACCTTGCTCCTGTGGTTGGATGAGGTGAAGCAGGGTTATTTTCATAGTCCGCAGAGACAAGAGAGCCAACCGTTGCTCTCTACCGTAGTATATATATGCAGCTAGCCCAATTGGCACGTGTCGATCACTTGTGTCTTGATCCATGACAAAACCCAAATATCCCTAATTAATTAATACAGATGTTTAATTCGAGTATCCGTGATATCAGTACAACTGTTTTTTTTTTTTTTTTGTCCCACTGTTTTAAATCATACATATTGACAAAAAAAAAACAAGAAAATATATTATTTTATTATTTTTCGACATAAATATGTATATAGTATCCAATTCTTTTTTCCGTGAAGGTGAAAAAAATATATGGGATTTTATTATTTGTCGACATAGATTTATACTAGTAACTATCAATTTCTTTCTCCTAGCGGTGACGGGTGAAAAAAAAGAAAAGAAAAATATATGAGGACAACTAGAAATGCACTTAACTTGATGAGGATCATCATCATGCACACGTCGAAATTGATCAGCAGATCCCCTCTCATATATATGAGTCCAACAACAAGCACTCAGAGAGCTCCTATATAGTAGACTAATAATAAACTAATATAGAGGGTTTTATTTAGGCCGGCACGCAGCAGCCGTACATGCAATCACGGCTGGCTGGCTGGCTACGTCTGCATTTCAGCGTCGACGTCGGCGGCGGCGGCGGCGGTGGCTTTGAGGGAGTCGACCTGGCTCTTGCCGCGTGGGCCCTTGCGTCGGATGTACATGCGGTACTCGTCAAAGGTCATGGGGTTGTAGAGCGCGGGGCGGTCCGGCGAGACGAGCTCCGGCATGGGCGCCAGCGGCAAGTCGCTCTTTGGGTTGTAGAAGAGTGCCACCGACAGCCGCTCGTCGGCGGCGTTCACCATCACGCGGTGCTCCACGCCCGGTACGTCGCGTTCGTCAGCACCTGCAATGCATATATATGTATGTATTAGTAGGATTAATTAGCCAAAATTAATACGTATATACGTGAACCCTAGCTAGGCAAATTAAGTTTGATTGATTAGCAAGGCGACTACTGAATGGACATCATTGCATCCTATAGTATCTCGTAACAAACACACACACGTGGACTGGTCGGGACGACGGCAACAGATGGACGTTGATCGATCGATGTAACTAAGGTCCCGGCCGGGGATACGGTTGCCGCCGGTGACCAAATCAAAACCTCTTTTTCTCGATCGGTTCATTCACCCGTGTTTCGACCAAATCAAAATCTGTGGGAACCATATGTTATCAGTTCCATATTTCATCGATCGATCCGGAGGGCTACCGGCCGGCCGTACCTGGAACCTCTGTGTCTGTGGACTGTGTGCACTGCAAGCAAAGCAAGGTGACAGTGGAGTGGTGTGACCAGCAGAGGCATGGACGGACCACGTCCCCAATTAAGGGTCTGTCAAGTGTCATGAACACCGCAGGGGCCATAAAGGGCATCATCGATCGAATCAGATTTGCTAGTACTACTCGTACGAGCCAGCCAGCCCAGCCCATCTGATGCGGACGTGGACAGACACTTGCATGCATGCCACTGTGCTGTGGAATTGAAAACGTGCCAGTTTGTTTCCTCCCCGTGAAGCAAAGCAAAGCAAATGCAAGGACCAGCTGTACTATTGTAGGATCCGGATCTTGATGCATGGCCGTGCCAAGCCAATGTGGTCACCGCCGGCCGTAGTAGCTCAGGCTGGCGGTGGCCGGTGGCCGCGCGCGCGTGGCCGGCGGCCACACACCCCAGCAGCAGCATGGCTGATCTGCTGCATGCATGCAGAGGCAGGAGTCAGGACAGCTAGGACCAGCGACCGGCCACCAGTAGTGCCGGCAGTGCAGGTCTATCCATATGCAGCACGTGCTCACATCGCATCGCATGCATGGTCACTCAAGTTTTTTTTTTTTTTTATTTCCGTGTCTTATTATATTTATTAACCATTAGTATTAAGAAATGATACAAAATTAAGGCTACGTAGGATACACGCACGTTTCATGGGCGAGCAACCAAACCGACCAAAGATTTGCATTGGCTTTGGCCTGCCAGTGGGCCCTGCTATGCTCAACAGTGGTCCAGCGAGCCAGCAAGCCCACGCGGCATGGCCTGCCACACTACTCCGGCCGGGCAGGCAGAGGCAGACAGCAAGGAGGAGACTAGTCGTCGTCTCCTCTCATCTCCTCAGCTCGCTACGACGGACGGATGTGATTGAGATCCCATTGATGGCGGCCGTGCCGGCCCTTCACGGCTGGCCCGCTATACTGACGACGTGAGCGTATGCCAGTTTAGGAAAGCCAGCTCAACAACCAACCGGTGGAGGCCAACTGGCCAAGGGCTTGCCCCACAACCGGTAGGTACCCTATCATCATCATCATCACAGTAGTAGCCCGGCCTCATCTAATTTAAATGAATAGGAGTCGTTTTCTCGGATCAATAATAATATAATAATTACGAAAAGCAGCAGCATGGGCAGTAGCCAATAGGGGAGCGAGCAACAACTAGTCTAGTGTAAACTACTGTAGCAAGCTGAAATGCAGAAAGTGTGTTTGTGTAGTGCCTTACAAAAAGGTGTGGCCGGCCGTGTGCGTACCTACAGCTGCTGATGCGTGACCATCATCAGATCAGATCAAGATCAAGAACAGATGGAGCCCCATGCAGCGCAGGTCCCCACCCCACCCCGCCCCGCGCGAGCAGATGGCGTGTCACGTTTGAATAGTCAGCGTGCATGATTCCTCACATGCACGTTTGAATGGTCAATCGGATGGATCGATGGCAAGTGTCTTTGCTCTCCATCCATGCACCTTAAATATATGCGCCGATATTCTCGTGCACTTTGTTTGCACCATACTACTAATGTTCTTTTTCTAGCTTTATTATCGACCAGATTTACAAATAAAATTAATGAATAAGCAAGTGTATTAATATGCATTACACAAATAAATATTTATATTTATGGGAATGGATCTCATCAGATGACACTTAATGAGTGGTATAAATAATGGTATCCTTTTTCTTATATATATAAACTTAGTTAAATCTAATTCAAAAGAGTTTAACTTGGCACCATGTTAAAATTGTATTATTTCTCGGACAAAGAAAAGAGAGGATGTATTTACATCTACGCATGTAATCCTTACGGTATGTGTCTAATTCTAGTCCACCAATTTACACAAAGTGTGGGTGCCCTTTCTCTTTTCGAAAACGTGCTCCATAAAAGTAACTCGTGCGGCTAAATAAAAGGATCTAATAAGTCTAGCCCTATTCAGTTGGTGCAAAGAATCGACCACCGTACTATATACAGGAATGCACTAGCTAGCTCGGTAGCTCCAACAACCGAGCTCAAGCCAGGACGTCTCTGTACCATACTTTAGCCACTCGCGCTCAAGTCCCAACGAACAGGTCGACACGACTAGCATGCGTCCAAACTAACTACCATCATTATCCAAGTAAAAATTCGCACCACATACTGCTTATCACATAGGAGAGAGCTCTATCGATTGAAGCCGAGGTGTGTGTGTGTGTATGTGTGTGTGTCAATATATCCATGTGGTGAAATGAAAAATGGATGGCTTGCGAGGCTGCCACGGTTACTAGATGCAATAACCGTGTGAATGGATCACTTGGCAACGACATGTCTATAGGTCTTGTACCATGTATTTATCTAACGCTTCCATTATCTAAAAAAATTTATCTAACGCTTGCTTTATTAGCTAGTCTTTTTCTGCCTAGTCACGGGCTACCACGAGGGTACATAACCTACTATAGGTACTAGGAATAAAAGAGAGGGTAAAAGACAATTTTTTTTTAAAAAAAAAAGAAAAGTGAAGAAGCACGAGGACGGCAAGAGGATATTACTGGTCGGTAACCACCCTAGGTAGCTAAGCTATAGTTTGTTTGCCCGGCCGTTGTCGTGAGGCAGCGTCCAATCGCGACGTGGACGTGCGACGGCCGTCCGTCCGTGCGCATCGTCCCTCAGATGGGCCATGGACGGACGGTCGGATGGACGGATATGTCGTTTGTCTCCGAGACAGTACGCCCTACACTAAAGTACCTAGTAAAATTGGAGCACATGCACCGTCACGTCTTCATCGCCACCACCGCGACGAATTCAATTTTGTGGCCCCTCAATTTCACTGCCGTGCAGCGTGCACCGTACCCCGGCCGGCTAGCCGGCCGACCGACCGGCACACACATCATCATATAGACCAGGCACGTGCGTGCGTACGCACACTGGACACGTCGTACGAACGTACGTACCTGGATTTGGTCGCCGACGTTGACGATGAAGGCGTCGGGCACGGGGTCGACGGTGACCCATGCGCCGTGGCGGCGCACCTGGAGGCCCCGGACGCGGTCGTCGGCGAGGAGCACGGTCATGCCGCCCGGGTCGGAGTGGGACGACAGCCCCAGCGTGAGCTCCGGCTGCGGGCATCGCGGGTAGTAGTTCACCCTCACGCACACGCCGGCGCCGTCCGCGCCGCCGAACGCCTCCTGCAGCCGTGTCTCCCCGACGCCCAGCCCCGCCGACATCGCCGTCATCAGACGCCCACATAGCGCCGCCACCTCCCGGCTGTACTCCTCCGTCGTCTCCCTGAACCAAGAGAAGAGCACAGCATGTGTGACACGTTCCTTAATTCATTTATATATATATTTATATATATACATATATATAAATATAATATGATATGGTAATTAATGTACCTGAGGTCAGGGGCAGGTGCGGCCACTTGTGCGGGTCGAAGAGGTGAGGCGGGCGGACGTGGAGGAAATAGTAGTCGCCCCAGTCGAGGACGGCGCCCTTCTCGACGCCCAGACGGCTGCCGTACCCTTCGTAGGTGGCCGGCGAGTTGGCGTACCGCTGCTTCACCTCCATGGGCTGCCGGAAGAAGCCGCGCCACACGCCGCGCGCGCGCCGGAGGAGCTCGGCGGGCACGCCGTGGTTCACGGCCTGGAAGAAGCCCCAGTCGCGGCACGCCTCGGACACCGCGCGCGCCGTCGCCGGATCGCTCGGCGAAGACAGGTCCACCACGGGGATGCCGATGCCGCCCTCCTCGGTCGACGTCGCCGTCTTTGGACGCTCCGACTCCGGCTTCACGTACCGGTCCGGGATCGTGGCGGCGCCGCTCTCCGATAGCGACTGCACCCGCACCACCGGCTCCGGCCACCCCGCGCCCGCGCCTTCCATCGTCCTGCTGCCACGCCGCCGTTGCCGCCTCCTAGCTACGTACGACGACGACGAGCACTGCTCGATCGCTCACTCTTGTTCTTGTTGGAATCGATGCTCTTGGAGTGCGTGTGTTGGACTTCTTATAGCAAACACGACGACTGCGGCCGTCTAACAGGAGATGGAAGGAAGATGGTGCACGACGGCGACGACGGGGATATGATCTATCCACAGAAGTAGCTAGCGGCGGCGAGATTGATCATCGGCGCTGGCCAGTAGTAGCTGCTTGTAGCGACAACAAATTAACAATGATTTGACGACGGAATATATATAAAAAATATATCAACAACAAGCTAAGGGATCAAGATCATATCAACAAAGGAATGATGGGGATCAAGATCATATCAACAAAGGAATCATGGGGATCAAGATCATATCAACAAAGGAATGATGGATGGATCATCCCTTAGCTTGGAAACAGGACATAAAGAGATATACAAGGAAACAGAGATATGTAAAGATAGAAGCAAGATATATAAGAATCGAAGACGAGAACGATGATGAGAACAAAAGAAGAGATGGAGAGAGATAGGAGGACTGCAGCAGGATTGATGCAGGGAGGCTTTGCTGCTGCTGCTGTGTGTGTGTGTGTCAGGTGCTATTTATATTTTGGCCGGCAGCAGTTGTTATTAGTTGCCGATGGATCATATAGCTGGATCAATTAGGATGCGGCTAGTTAATCGGACAGTATAGCTATATAGCTAGTGTGGTTTGTTTATCTTTTAGGCTCCCGTGGCTGATTGCTGATGCAGGAAGGCGAACGAAAGCAACAGGCGCAATAGCAAACGTGACTGAATTTCTGTTACGCATGTGACGCCACTACGGAGCAGGTCCACACAGTGGCTGATAGCTAAGGCGCTGCATTTTATTGACGTATAGCCGGGAACGGATCATGTACAAAACCAATCTCTCCGTAGACCTATAAATTTCTAATTTGAGCCACGGGATGTTGATTCAGGGGCATGAGGATTGGGTAATTTTACACTTAACCGCCCACCCTTAAATACACTTTTACAAATCCTCCCTTTCCACCTCCCCTGTGCGCATGATTAGATCAACATACTATGACTCAGATTAGAAGTTTAACCGGTTTTCACGTTGAGTTGGTTTACACATGATCCGTTTCCCGTATAGCCTGGAGTGTGTTCCCTCCGTCCGTCCCAAGACAAGTGCTTCTCTCGTCTAAACTATGGTAACCATTTTAAGTTCTTCTATTTATCATGTGTAGTTAATATAGTTAAGCTGTAGTAAAATGTATTTTCAGAATAAATTTTTTAAACAAAAAATTACTGGCACTATTTTCTCGAAAAATTTGGTCAAACATTAAAAGGTTTAACTACACTAGCTAGGAACGAAGGAAGCGAGATATATTTGTATTTATTTTGGGATAGAGAGAGTATGTAGAGAGATGCGCGGAATACATACAACTATTATATACTTATTACTTAGCAGGCATGGCCCACCGTAGTGTACAAATGTACCTCCTCCTTCCTAGAGAGAAGGCAATATTAGAATAGCATGCACCAAATCAAATCATTTTGAGTTTAATTAAGTTTATTACAAAAGATACCAATACTTATTATACCAATAAATATCATTAGATCTGTTATGAGATACACTTTTACTATACACAGTTCCTATTTTTATGTTACAAATTTTATTATTTTTTGTGTAATCTTGATCTACCTTTTAGAAAAATTGACTTAAAAAAGTAGAGATGCAAAATTGACTAAAAATTGCCTAACGACTTTGTTCGTAGCGAAGGCCGACTAGCCGGCCCATTGACCTGTAAGAATATCGCCCCAAGTAATCAAGCCCATGCATTCGGCCCATTCGAATTTCTGCTACCGCGACGCCCGCGCATTTCCCATTCAGAGTGTCAGACTGATGTGCAGTTTCACTATTTTACACGAGGCAGATAAGTATATCTTTACCCACTTGGCTTTGTCCACCACCAAAATACTGATCCCATCTCCAACTTCTTCGTTGCGTAGGTAAGCCAATGAGTGAGTTTTTTTTTAATGATAACAGGATGGTTGTTGCCCCTTCCGGAAATCTTAATTATAAAAAAAAAAGATGAGTGATCGATCTGCTTTGGATGGCATATGTCAATGTATGTATTGGTAGAATTGATCAATCATGAGTTTTGAGTTGAAACTTGTTTGTTTTTGAGCTGTGATAGGTACTACCATCATGCACTATACTAAGATATACTAAATCCGTTTTAAATTGTAATTCGTTTGACTTTTTTTCAACCTTAACTTTGATCACTTGTCTTATTCAAAATTTTTGTACAAAATATCACTTTTTTGTTGTGGTTTACCTTATTAACAAATGATCTTTAAGAATGACTTAAATTTGATTATTTTTATGCAAAATTTTTGAATAAGGAAAGTGGTCAAACTTAGTGTCAAAAAAAGTCAAACGAACTATAATTTAAAAACGGCGGGAGTATATATATCTGATCCTCGTGAGCACAGTGGAACGAATGCAGATTTTCTTTCCATCATCTAAAACAAGGTAAAACCGAATGACCACGCATCTCTATAATTGTGTTGTAGATAGTCTTCACCTACCGTACTAGCTAGTGCCAAGTTCCAATTCCAATTCGAATTCCAACAAACGACAGAATGTAGCGCTAGATCCACAAACAGCTAGTGGAGTGGGACGATATGATCCATCTTGTCACCTTTATTAGATACGTACATAAAAGTGATCAAATCATGTCACATATCGATCAAGTGCGCTTACTAGAGGAGATTTTTCTAATCAAACCAATCATACAATTCCAACGATGACAAACCAAGCCCATGTAATGTAACGGTCTCAGTTCTGTCGTTTGCATTGGCAGCACACTCGCGCGCGCATGTGCGTGTCAACAAGTCAAAGTCCAATATATTCTTAATCTCCTCGATCGATCCATACCATCAGTGTAGTGGTTCGTTCGCTGGTTCATTAACTTTATTTAATCTGCACACGCCATCATCTCAGATTTGTGACTTGTGAGTGACGACAGAACGATTCTTGAGCTAGTGGTGGCTCGTCTTCAACAGAAGCGCATGAGAGCTCTTCGTCGAAGAGCCGTAGGGCGCCAGTTGTGCTCGCACTTTGGTTTGTTTCTCTTTATGTGATATCGATCCGTAGAGCAGTCTAGGTTGGTCCGGTCGCCAAATGTGTGTGCTTTGTCCTAAAAACTTTATTTTTTTTAATCTTTTTTTGTATTTGAGAAAAATGACAGAACGATTCACCCCAAACTCGGTCCCTTGTACGTAGTCCCGTTCTCAACATGTTTCGTGCACTGTACCTAATAGCTAGCTACTACTGTAGTGACATCGTTTGAGTTGGGTTGTAGCACCCTAAGACATATCAGTCATGGCACAATATGTTTCTTCCACAACAAATCAGCATCAACTCAGCCGTAGAAAGCACCAACCAAACAACCTTGGGGAGAGACGTATGAGTACTGGTGCTTGGACACGTATTAGGAGGAGAAAGAAAAAAAGAGAGAGCATTTGGATTCATTGACCATGACTCCTACCTGGCTACAACTTTGTACATGTACCTAGACCTTATTGTCACCAGCTAGGAATACGTAGCAGCAATTCATGGACCGTAATCATGCATCATCATCAATTCATCACCGTGTCATGCATCATATAGTTACGTGTGTTTATTGGGCTCATCTATTATGGTAAAATCCGCGCGCATGCGCCCACTAGCGACATACACTTGAGTAGGCAGCAGCGGACGTCGTCAGTTAGTCCACGAATGATTAGATCGATCGGCAAAATAGCTTAGCTAGTGATAGTAGGCACGAATTAAAGCAGTGATGATGATGCACGTGTTGTTGCCGTTGCGCCCGTATAGTGGCGGTAGAGTAGAAGTAAAATCTTTACCCACAAATTAAAGCAGAAATCGTCCTCAAGGATGATGCACAAAGTTCATCAGTCTCTGTCCACCTCTTTCTATCCTAATTTCCCTTGTCGATCGTCTTATCTTTACTGTTCTGGGCAACCCGACTTTTCCGTTTGACATTAGGAAGAAGTGAAAATCGAGAAATGGTTCGTTAAAAAAAAAAAAAAAAAAACGAAGAAAAAAAAACTCACGTGCACAAAGCCTTGGTGGACTTGGCATCCTGGCGATCCAACCGCTTATTCGCAGGCCGGTTGAACGAACTGCCAGGAACCGGATAGAGTCCAGTGGCGCATGGGCCCTGGCCTGCTGATCGGCCCAAGTAGTACAGCCGGTCACGGCCTCGGACCGCCAGGACAGTTGTGCGGGAGTGGCTCCGTTCATATCGCGGAGCATGCATGTTGAATCTTTACTGACACGTTCCACTAGACGAGTAGATGCACATGTGTACGTATACAGAAGATAAAAAGGAACAAAAGTTAGAGACATACGGCACATATACATCAATCAAATGCTCATGTGGCAAGTGCCAAGTGCAGGGCTGAGTTCGCGCGAGCCACGATTCTTCGGGAAAAACGAAGTGTATAAATGGGACTTGGGCCAAAAACAAAGATCAGGTCTATAATCCACTGGGCTGTACACAAGATATTGGGGGTCCGGTCCTGTGTGGTTGCACGGGCCTCCATTGCCAAGGGACGCGGCCTCATCTTCTCTAACGTGTTTATCTTGCCAGGCTATTCTTTGCTTATTTTCTTTTGAGGTGATATTGGGCCTTGTTGGTTACTACCGAGACGGGTCAGGCCCATTTAGTTGTATTTTTTTTTTTTTTTTGCATTGGGCTTTTATGTGCATGGGCCAGCCAGAAAACAAAGAAAAGGTTAGCACAGGAGCATCTCAGCTGATTTCGAGTGATCTTCTCAATAATAATAATAATAAAACTGATTTCGAGTGTTTATTAAGTTGTTATCGTAAGTACTCCCTCGTTCACAGAATGCAAGTAAATTTTCTCCAACCCAAAAAGTGTATACATAGAAGTGGACATAATAAACCAAGGCTGCAAACACGAACCAAAAACATCAATGCTGATGAGTTCAATTTTCGTTTTTAGGTGTAAGGTAGCCAAAATGTGCTACTGGTGAGACTCAATACCTCGTGGATCTAAAATTGCCTAAGGAGTCCAAGAAGGCCCAAGTTGGCCTAAACAAATGTAAGCTACAAACCTCCCTCGATCCGTCAGTTCTCCCCCCTCACAACCTAGATCCGCGGCGACCATGAGGCTTCTTGGCGGCGGTTAGCTTCTAAGGCCAGTCTTAGTGACAGTTTCAGCTACGAAAGTGTCATGTAAATGAAATTCTCTCAATACGATTATGAACTATCTATGAGTCATGAAATTAAATGTTGTGAAACTCAACGACGAAACTTTTGCATCAAGAGTGAGAGTTTCATCAAAAGTTTCATTATCTCGGAAACAACATAAACTAACCACCGAGACTCGCCTAAGCCCAATTGGTTTCGGTCTAAACCGGATTTCTGACCCTGACGTCGTTCGTAGACGAAGGGAGTAATTAAAAAGCATAATGCAGCGCACGGTACCATGCACCACCACCGCCCATGCGGGCCATGCATGCATATTGTTGCGTGCTATAGGCTTGTTGACCGGCCCCTTCTCTCCACAGGTGAGCGGCCTGCTTCATTCGTTCTGTGCTCTCTGGCTGCCCAGTGGCCACCGGTGGCTAGTAACCACTTTGCCGACGAATGGGGCACAGACGACAGCTGAGGTCGGTTTGCACTACCACACTATAGTAACGTACTGTACGTACGCCCACGCCACACGCCACGCCACGGCGTGCCTCGGTCGGCCGTATGACGACCAGCCAGAGACGGCGATCTGTCTGTCTGTCTGTCACGGCTCTGCTGATCACGTCGTCGGGTCGGGGGCTCGCGAGCAGGTAACAACGTACATGCATCCGGTCCCAGAATTAAACAGGAGACCCGCTGGTATGGTTCAGCATATATGGAGCCACTGCACGGCCGGCCACGTTTCTTCATCCGATCCGTGCTTTATTTCTTCCCGTCAATTTCGTTCCAGATCTCCAAACCCAGCGCCACTCCCGCCCGGGCGGTGACATCGCCGGCCGGTCAATGCACTCCTCGGCTCTACCGCCCTACTCGTACCCTACAAGTCCTGCGGCCTCTGCGGCTAGCATTTTTCTTAGTTTTTTTCTTAAAACACCATGTTACTAGTGGTCCCATACATTATAGTACATAGTCTCTATCGCGGATTCCATCCATGACCATCGTCAACATAACATGTGCGAAAATGTCTCGTAGCAATACTAGCATGCGCGCACCTTTGACAATCCCCGTCCGACGGACCGGCCACGATGAGCGCCACGGCGTGCATGCGGCGTGTGGGGGCGACACGTACATGCAGTGATCGATCGGCCAGCATCAACAACCGCAAGCACCGCCATATAGACCAACCACGCCAGACGCCAGTACGTACGCCACGGCGTGCGTAAGCTGTTGGCATATATCACACGTATGCACGTGCCATGACCAACATGGCAACATCCATTCGACCACACGACCCAATAAGATCGACGCTGGCTGCCACGTCCGGTCCGGAAATCGGGAGCATGCCAAGAAAAAAGAGGTCATTATGTACAGAGAGAAGTCCAAGAGTAACCGTGCTATGGTTGGTCTCCCCACAAGGAACTAACGACCGACCCTTCCTTCTCTTGACCAACTATATAAAATTATTATTATTATTATTATTATTATTATTATTATTATTATTATTATTATTATTATTATTATTATTATTATTATTATTATTATTATTATTATTATTATTAGCTGAGAAAAAAGGGTCTCTATTTACATGTACGCATATATACAATTTGATCATCTACTTATTTTTCTACTCCCACTCTGTTTCATAATGTTCGCCATATTAGGATTTAAATTGTCTTATTATCTCCTCTTAACCTAAAAACACTTTTCCGCACTCGCGATCACGTCCGTCCGGTTGGTTGGTAAGACTCCACAACACACAGGCAGGCACACAGTCGTACACGTCTCCAAACCAAACATGCGGTCGGATCCCGCCAAGTGTCAAAGCACCCGTGCGTGCCGTACAAACACAAAACAAAAAGTTGTGCACATCGTACAGTAGATTGCAACGCGTGAATGAACGTGTCACGCGCACGCCGCCAGCACGCAACCAGCAATCATGTTTCATAGGGAACATCATGGGTCCCGGCCGGACTCGATCCCGGCGTTCTATTCTCCGGCGGCCGGCCACCGAAGGCGCGCGTCCAAACACGGTGGCTGGCTGCGGCTGCTGGCTCATGGCTGTCCGGCTAGCTGTGATTACTTGCAGCGCAGGCCACGGCGAGATGTCCTCGTCGCGGGCCGCCACCTGGACGACGCCGACGCGAGACAGACTCCTCCTGCAACAACTGCAACTGCATGCTGGAGGTCCACAAATACTAATAAAAAGAACATGGAGGCTGACATGCGCCGGTCTCTCTCTCTCTTCCTTCGCAGCAAAGGAAGACTCGCGTGGACGAACGGCATGCAATTGCAACGGCCTCGCCGGCTGACGACGCGCTGGCGTCCGCGTGACGACACCCTCCACGCATACGCAGCGGCCGGCCCGGGTCCGGGCCCCCGCGTCCCCTCGCTGCCGGGCCCACCGAAGGCATGCCGCCTGACCGTTCGGATCCTTTGTGAACGCCGCCGTCTCGCGCCACATCGCTAGCTGCAGTAATGGCAACGTTAATTTTTTTTTTGCGAGTTGACCGTTATGGACCGCTTGCTTACTCAAGATTTTGCTCCGAAAACATCTACGTACCTATTGAAGGATTTTTTTTTTTTTGTAGTTTGGAGTTTTTGAAAGCCTTTGGAGAAAAAAAACGGAGACATATATCGGACTTTGACTTTTTTCCGAACGCTGGTGGTGTTCAGCTTCATCTTTTCGATGTTTTGCCTAATTCTTAGTTGTTTAGTTGAGTTGCTAGTTGGGTCGTTTTCTCGACCAAGTTGAATTGGCATGGTGCTATTTACCGTAGCGTTCGGTGGCGTGAGATTGTCCGTGGTCTAGATGGAAAGGATGTAGTGGCGAATTGTTAGTTGCCCGGCGGTTATGTCAAAGTGGTTCGGGATGAGAGGTTCTCGTCCTTAGTTGTGTGTTTTTATATCGATTTGTACTAAAAAAACTAGGCCGATACTTGTTTTTTCTATTTCTTCATCTAATATAAATTATGGCAAAGCTTTTGTCATCCTTTAAAAAAACATATTGTCCTTGCACCTTAGATTGGGCCGAATTGACACGTGGTCGTCGGCCGATTGGAGCGGTGAAGGTGGCGAGGGAGCTGCGGTTTCCGACGATGGCGGCGACCGCGGCGCGACGAAAGTAGCAAATGGTGAGTGGAGGTGCCGTGATGGAGGGCGCCCGGATGGCGCGGGTGGGGCGGCGGTGTGGGGCGGCTAGCTTACAGCTGTGGCCCGTGGCGGCGGCAGGTAAGCGAGGGGTGGAGGTGGCGGCACGGAGGTGGAGAGCGAGATAGATAGGAACTATTTTTATTGCTTGCTTATCCCCAAAGAGATTACATGTCTCTCGCTATATAGCCCGGCTAGTGGGACTTGTAATCTAAGCAATCTCTATAAGGTTTTCAGATATGATTGGAATACCCTTTTACAAGCAATATTTATTTGATTTCCTAATAAGGGTCTTCCTTATAGATTGAAATATTCCCTTTTACACACAAAAAGTTTAAGATAATCATAACTTGAAGATGAAGCGAGTTGGACACGGAGGGGAGGGGAGGCGGGCGGCGGCAGGGGCCGGCCCCCGCCCGCCCGGCGCCCCCCCCCCAGGTGGGCGGCCGCGACCGTGTCAAAGCCCGTTTAGCCCATCCCGGCTGGCCCAATCCCGGTTCATGACACATATATCCCCCTTATACAGGAAACTCAGAACCGATTGAGGTGGCATTAAAACTTCGAAAAGACAACAAAGACACAAGGAATGAATAATATTAATATACTATAGGACAAGCGACATCTAATCGGTCCATTATTGATTTATTTATTCCCAGCTTAATTTGTTCGCTCCCATCCAACAATGGTCCAACCTTACGAGTGTGATTGACCGACAGTTTTGCCAACCCAACCACTTTCTTCTTGTTTTCGCATGTAAAATGGGCCAATCGGACCGTGTGTTCAAGTCGATGTCATTCATACACCCGGCCGGAAAAGGTCGTTATTATGTACTTATGTATGGAGGTTGGGCTGGGTTCATTTTCCGGTCTCATTGGTAGCTAGTTGACCTTTGTAGTTTGTACTAGTGTCTTCTTTTTCCAGCTTTAACTTTTTTGTTCTACTAGTCCCCCCAACTGATGTAATGGCTCGCGTCCTTGCATTGTACGTAGTCGATATGAGATTAGTCATATGGTATTAGCATTAACTGTAACTGTACGAGTACTATATCGGTGCACAATACATACTACCGTGTAGCATATGAGCAATGCCGCATACAATTCGCGGTTCCTAGCTAGATCGTGTTGTTGTTGAATATGTTCCAAATTCAGTCCATAATGGAGGTCGGGCTTCGCCAGAAGCGGAGGCCCGTAAAGAAGTAAAGGCGGGCCGGTACGGTACATATACCCCCGCTAGGGTTTCCACCAAACGTATCGTTTCATTCTCTTTGTAAAGCGCCGCGATCGGCGGCCAGAACCCGACTCTTAATAATAGTGAGGAGTGTTTCACGACCTGGTGCCCCTAATTGGTAGGGTTTTTCACGTTAAATCTTGTGTCTTCCTATGGTTTGATCTTGTTCTTCATCGTTTTCAGTCGCCACGTTTATAACAGTTGTACCTGTATTAGTATTGTACACACTGGTCATATGCATATGTCGCCTCACATTATTGTCACTTACATACATAATAATAATTATTAAAATTAATAGGTCAAGTCTCCAGATATGGACATGATGTCCAGGGCCATCTCCATGAGTTTAATTATGTCCACTAGACATTTTTGTAACTTTTTTTTTTTTAAAGAAAAAGAACTTTGACTAATAGGAAAGTGAGGTGCACACTTAGGATTACATCTCGTGTATGCCACGTAGCATGGCAATTAAAAGTCAGGAGATAGAAATAGAGCCCCACCACCCCGGGAAGTAAGCATGAATGAATGGAGCGGCGCAGAGGATCCAGATCTTGCCAAGAAAGCAATATGAAAGCAAGCCGTTTCCGCGTTGAAACCCAGCTAGCAGGCCACGCCACGCCAACAACAGATTTTCGCCTCTCTTTTCTATTTTCTCTGGTCCGGCCGCGAAACCACATCGATCGGTTCCCCTCCCACCCTCCTCGGCTGCCATCTTGACTTTCCATTCCATCCCAATTCCCACCACTGACCTGACCGCCGCCCCCGATCACATCACCTCCCTTCCTTTCCCCGGCCGGCGCCCAAATCCCTACACCCCCACCTCGCCGTCCCGTGATCCCATCCCTCGCGACTCCTCCGCGGCGCCATGGATCCGTTCCACCACCTCAACACCTCCTTCTCCAACCCATACCACCCGCTCCTCTCCCCATCGCCGCCGCACCACCCGCACTTCCCCCACTCCCACCACCACCACCGCTCCCTGAGCCGCCGCAGCAGCAGCTGCTTCCCTCCTCCGCCGCCGAGAGGGAGCGCCTGCCGCAGTGGTCCCACGCCGAGACGGCGGCGTTCCTCGCGGTCCGCGCCGAGCTCGACCACTCCTTCCTCACCACCAAGCGCAATAAGGCGCTCTGGGAAGCCGTCTCCCGCGCGCCTCCACGCGCAGGGATTCGCGCGCACCCCGGATCAGTGCAAGTCAAGTGGAAGAACCTCGTCACCAGGTTCAAAGGCACCGAGGCGGCCGCCGCCGCAGCAGCAGCGGCGGCGGCGGGAGTCGTTGATCCGGCCTCCGCTGGTCACTCCCAGTCGCAGCAGCAGACGAGGCCGCCGCAGTTCCCGTTCCATGATGAGGTGAGAAGGATCTTCGATGCCAGAGCCGAGCGCGCGCAAGCATTGGAGAGGAAGAGGGCCAAGGGTAAGGGGCGTGCGGGACGACGAAGGCGAGGACGTCGATGAGGAGGAGGATGACGAAGAGACCGACGCGGACGACGTGGAGGCGATGGTGGCGGTGGCGGGCGATGAGGAGGCGGCGGACGCGAGCAGGGCCGGTGGCGGCGCCGGGGCGAGGAAGCGAAGGCGGAAGCAGCACGCGGGGCGAGGATCAGCTAGTAGCAGGGCGGCTGCGGACCAGCAGGGTGAGGTGGAGGCCATGCTGCGGGAGTTCATGCGCCGCCAGGCCGAGATGGAGGAGAGGTGGGTGGAGGCCGCCGAGGCGCGCGAGGCCGAGCGCCGCGCGCGCGAGGAGGAGTGGCGCACCGCCATGGTCGCGCTCGGCGAGGAGCGCCTCGCGCTCGTCCGGCGGTGGAGGGAGCGCGAAGACGCCTGGCGCGCGCGCGCCGAGGAGCGTGAGGAGCGCCGCCACCAGCTCGTCGCCGCGCTGCTCGCTAAGCTCGGCGGCGGCGGCGACTCGTGACGAGTCGTCGTCGTCATGCATCCATCGATCGGTCGATCGATCAGCTCTCGCCCGCGACGCGACCTCCTCCGCTTGTCCATCCAAAACCCCACCTCGGCCACCGGTATGAACCAAACCCACCCACGCCCTACTCGTTGCTGCGCATCGTAATGTCTTCTTCATCCGTAGTACACTAGCTACTTAACTAAAGCTAGCTGCATAAACCTCCATGCATTGATCGATCAATGGATCGATCTACTGCTAATAATCATATAAATCTTCTGATGTACAACACTACTTCTTTGTTGGATTCTTGCTCAGGAGCAACGATGTTTCACCGCGAAGCGCGCGCATCGGCCGGATAGCTACTCGATCTCTACTTTATTTAGAAGATGGTCGTCCATCACTCAATCCATTTCCATCCATGATCTTTGTTGATTAGGGTTTCTCTGCTAGGTTGCTAGCTAGCTATAGTGAGGGCAGATTAGTAATATAATGAGATGTGTATGCATGCTCATCAAGTCATCAGGTAGTGGAAAGGGTTTATGATTTATTGCAGCTCGATCATGCAATCTCATCTTTGTTTTTTTCTTTGGTTAGCCACGCGCACCCTAATGATGATAGCTGGTACTACTAATTAATTAGCTTAGCTAGTCTCATCTCATCATCAGCTTGCTTTGAGCTTTCTGGCTTTACAAGTGCATATGCATGGATGGATGCTAGCTTCTCCTTGGTACTTCTCCATAGATAAATCGTTCTCCTCTACTGCATCGTCTTTATTAGTCTTTACAAGATGATCTGTAGGACCTCTCGCACCATGGTCGGTGCTTTCCACTCAAAAACGGGTGTGTGCCTCAGCGATGATATATGTGTCTGCAGGGCTTGCGTAGCTTTTGGGCGACACGGCCTAGTAGCCGCAAGATCTTTCTTGGTTTCCCTCTCTTTTCAGTTGCATGGGTAAAGAAGATATATATGCATCTCACTAGTCACTAGCGAAAAGAGATTTGCATCTGAAAAGTTGTAGGACTGGACTGGCCAGAGCCGCGGCTAGGATGATCAGGAAAGGAGAGGAGAGGATGCATGGTGGATACTGGAAGCACATGGTTGCTGATAGAGGGTGCAGGAGGCTGCTTTGCTTTGCTTATCATACAGGAAGGGTATCGATGCCCTGCGGCCTTCATGTTGCATATGCATACATCTTGCAAAAAATCAGAGGTGTCCAGCAGAAGCTACTACTGCATATACATGACCAAACTAGCTACTAGCTAATCATCTAGATTTTTATTGTGTGGTATGCTTTGCTTGCTTGTTTGAATAATAATAATTATTATTATTGTTAATCACCAGATCAGCTCCTCCCTAATGATGTGTGAACCGCGTGTCATAGAATGCATCATGGCTTCTTGCAGACAGTGGGCGCGCATCGCATGCGTGTGGTATGAACCCATCAGCGCACGCACAGTGTGTACGTATATAGGGTCGTAGTATGAAACCGCGTCATATGTGGTTTAGATAGTTGACCAAGTGATGTCAGGTGCTCTCAATCTTTTTATATACGTAGGTTGGTGCATGCATCACCATTTATATTCTAATAATTCATCAAAGCTTGATCTGTGCTTTTATCAATAGACGATACATAAACAAAGCCGCCATTTATTTCAAGTAAAATAGCTGTGGCTTGTGTGAATCCTTTGGGTGAAAGCCAAATGGTATCAATTGCATACAGACTTTGAGGTCCAGACTTCCTAGCTGTAAACTTTAGTGCATATGCTACCAGCTGATAACATTGTCGATGATAGTGCGTGTGGTCATAACAACAGCTTGTCTGGGAAGCTCTGGTTAGTTGTCATGTTAGTTGCTGCCGACATGACCATGAGTACGTACGAGGATAAACAACAACAGTGTATAGTAACTACTTTCCTTTAATATTTGGTTTTCACTTATCTCCAGTTTTGTCCAGAGCTTACATATTCAAGGTAATCGAGTCATCAAGTTGTACATGCATGTAGCCTGTTACCTTACACCATCAAGCAACTTTATTCTATTTATGGCTTACTTGTGCAGATAATTAAGATCGATCATAATAATGGCGGGCAAAGTGACATCAGCTTATCATCTCCGTGACCTAATAGTATACATCTGTAAGCAAATTGGCTATGGCTAGTTGGTACGTCCAGCTTTCTTGACAAGTCGTGTTCACTGTTCACTTTTGATGAGCGTGCTCTTTGTTGAGTGTTCACAATGGCAACAGGCAATCAAAGGATATACGTCTGTTGTCACTTGTCAGCATTTCCTTGGTTTTAGCCCTCAGGCCGGCACAAATAATGCACTTTTAGTGAAAATTATTGGCCATTTGATCGATTAATGACACTGCATGTATTAGTTATCCTTTTTTTTCTTTCCCAACTTGCTTGTTGATATTTATTTTGGCAGCTAACAAAACTGGTAGAGCCTTTAGATAACTATTAGGAAGTCTACTGCCAACTCTAAACAACGGATACATATATTCTTAATTTATTAGCTAGAATGGATTCAACTACCTTGTATCCTCCATGCCTTTTATGCATCTGCTATTACTTTTTTTTTGTGGTGTGAGGAATTCCTGATGTCAGTCTGATTTCATACTTTGATGATATTTTTGTGGTTAGTAAATGTAGAGTAGCCTCCTTATTTCATACTCCTACTAGGTAGTGGAGTAGTACGTAGTTCCAAAAAAGAATAATACTGGCAATTTCTTGGCAGTATCAAAGAAAAAAGAATCTAGCCTGGTATACTAGCTTGGGGTAGTTGGAGATAAGTAAAATAAGCCATCTTGGTTGTACTGCATGGAAATAAATTGACCATGCGTAATCGATCTACACATATCTATGATCCAGTAAGCAAGCAGTAGTTTATTTGCATGCATGATTCGCCAGTCAATATTCTGCCCTAGCTAGCTTGTGTGAAGTCAAAGGGTAGCACATGTAGGCCAAAATCTAGAGGGAGACCGCTTGACGCGCAAATGGTATTATAAATAAATAAATATAAATATGTACTCTATTCGGCAATTGAAGCACCAACGTCGAGATTGATAGATGTGACTTCAGTAGACAACGACCAATTGTCCGTCCTATAAGATGATGCAAGGTCGTCACAGAGAAAGAGAATGATGTAGATGGAGCGATGAGAGTGGCAACAAATTGCACTGATGAAGGAAGCTGCATTATTGAAGTGGTACATAATGCTGTACTACATAATTTGACTACTAATTAACTGACACCTAAGCGCGTACTGTATGGAAGAAAGCGATCGATGATATGCATACGTTGTTGCTTGCACGCTTTATTTGACGACTAATCAATTAATGTAGATCAAAAACTGTGTAAAGGAAGTTCCAGTTTGCATAAGCGAAGTTATAAATAATAGAGCTAGCAATGTACGTACTTCCTCCGCATTATTAATTAAATACGCTTGTGGAGGACTCACTCTTTCATTATCAACAATTATATCTTTAAAAGGTTAATTATAAAATATTTTTCCACGAGCAATATCTTATACATAATTCCATGAACAGTAACATTTGTATGCATGATGAATGCATCTTAGTTTAGACTGCAAACCGTAGAACAACTTTTCTGCAGGGCGATTGTTTTTGGCCTTGTCTCGTCTGTGTTCCTTCCGTTCATCTTTAGGCATGTTTAAAGAATGAGCGTTTGATAACAATTATCCTAGTAAGACGTAATTTTTTAGATAATTTGTTTTCAATCAGTTCATGTAAAAAATCTAATTATGATTATAACAATTACTACATAAATGAAAATAATGGTGTGGCTATTGATAAAAGTTCTTGACCAATTACAAGATGAATGGCATTTTTCATGAACAACTTTAATTAGTTTTTATTCTTTTCACATTGAGACTTACGAAGTTATTACATGGTTTTTTGGTATCGACAAAGACATCGTCTACTATTAAAAGATAACACTGTTAAATCTGGAATAAATCAAGAAAATCGTATTACATGATTTAAACTTGAATAGACAGTTCTATCAGACGGGTTAAACCAACCGAGCTAAGCTTAGGAAATTCAGTAACTAGTTTTCTTGAAATTTGAGAGAGGAATTACATCCGGTGGGTAGTATCAATGTGGACATGCATATATCTTCCTTGCCATTGAAAAATGGTTCCATATATATATTTAACTTGCTTTTCACGCGTGCTTGTTTGAATATGATATACACATAATGAGTTGAATTATGACCATGTATATATGATGGTAGTATCAATGTGGACATGCATATATCTTTCAAAGTTGAATGATGTTGCCAACTTGGTACTATGATCTCTAGCTTAAGTAAAAGTGATCAAAATGCAATGCTAATTGCTAGCTGGAGGTTTGAACAAGAGTGTGTGGAATGGAAAATGGAAATGTGTGAATGCATACGCTCGGCGGGCGTGTGGAAATCGATCTCGATCTGCTGCTATTAATTGCTTCCGGCGCAAGCATGCATAAATATGCATGTGTGAAAGATAATAATCTTCCTTGCGGCCGGGCGGCTGCAGTGCACGTATCACAAGGGCATCCCCAGCCCATTCTGGTCGGTCCACGTAATCACGCACGCTCACACGTCATTCATCCACGCACGTACGCCCACACGTCATTCACGCACGCCCACACGTCATTCATCCACGCACGCCCCATACATATCGATGCAGCACGGCGCGTGCTCGTCTCATGAGAATGGGTGATTGGATGAGTATGGTGGTTAGCTATGCATCAATGTAATTCTTGCTATGTTCTATTTGACATTGTTATTCAAATGGAACTATAACATTTTTTGTATTTTTAAGAAGAGAGGCTAAAAGTATTTATTAAGTAGTCAACATTTCATATTTATCTATTTTTTTTTGCAGAGGTTTTCAACATCACAAAGCATCCACAAAATAGCCTCTGTTCCATTTTGTAGTTCGATCCTCGAATGCGGTTAGGTGTCGTGATTTGATCCTTGTTGCATGCATCTAAACCTATTTATGTCCACATCCAGAGAATTTTGCATGCATGTGAGAAATAGCTAAAAGCGAACTATAAAAAGGAACGGAGGTAGTAAATTTTATTTTTTGGTATTAATATTTTAATGTGTAGAAAATCACGGAAGTTCTATTTATTAAATAAAAGAGGTTTTATTATTTCTTAAGTTTCATATATATTTTTTCTACATAAAGTACATCATGGAGAGGCTACACAAAAAATCTCATGATTTTATGAGTTCAGATTATTTTTTTTCTATGAAATAAACAAAATTAGCATATCATAGGATTTAATAAAAGACATAAAAAGGAGAAGACCATTTGGGCGAATCTAGCCTACCCGCCCGCCCAGCGTGCAGCTTGGACACGATTGTGGGCGACTCATAGAATGGCCGGACGTCGATCCTATTTCGAGGAAAACTTGAGGTGTTTATTGCAAGAAAATCCGAGAGAGAAGGATGGGGGCGGGTTGTAATTCTCTAGAGCTCGAGGGCCTTTTTAAAAATGACCAGGATCGGACCCGACCGGCCGTCCGGCCACCCGATCGGACGGCCGGGGAACGCCGATGACGTGGCCACTCTCGGCTGGGCCTCTTTTGGTGCCCAATTAACGTAAGGAGAAAGATGGGACCTAAATGTAATCTCGCCGGTTGGGACTCTTTTCGTACCTTATCATAGAGGTGCCAATTTGATACCTCACGGGCTCTAGTCTCAACCCTTTGGATGGTCTTGTCAAAAAAAAAAAAAAAACCCTTTGGATGGCATCCGCGGTCTCGAACGAACCGAAAAAAGCTCCGTATTTTGCGGGCCGAAAGAGTTAATGGCCCCGTTTGGATACGAGGGCGTTTGGTGCGACTCCAGTCCCGCTCCGCATATGGAGGCAGTGAGAAGCCGATCTAGGACCTGCACAGCATAGGCCCTTAGTTGGGTAGCACCGATATTGCACCAGCGTTGTACATTATTAGTTTCTCTCCACTGCTAACTATGTTACCTTTTTACAGCTTGGAGATTAGATTGGATAACAAATTGTTTAATATTTTGGTTCACGGTTTGATTAGTTGAAGAGTCTCTTTATAGGATCCATTTCGGGTTCTAACAACAATTCCAAGAGTCTCTTTTATATCATTCCTAATTGATTGGAATAGAGATATTGGTCTAAAAAAAAAAAAACACTCAGAACACCTTTGATAATCAAAATATAGCCATCCATTATTCAAGATTTCTTGCTAGCTTGGAGAGGAGTTGGCTCTTTAAAGTGTGTACAAGATATAGAAGAGATACTAATTTGATACCATAATTTTTTATATCATAATTTTATACCATAATTTTTATAGTTTTTTTTTTTCTAAAAATGTGGTTAAATTTAAAAAAAAATATTGACTTAAATCAACTCAAGAAATATATTTATTCAGGACAGAGGTAGAAATATCAATTATTGTTGAATGGTTCAGGGTCTGTTCAAATACCTGCAATACCCGTATACTCATGTAATAGGTTCCTTTACTCTTGCAAGTTTAAGCAAATTCTCGATTCACGGATTGATTTTTTTTTTAAAATAAAACGGCCGTCCTCATATGGAAAAAATGCACAACGATTTTGAAGCCCAATAACGAAATGGGTTCTAAATGATACGATCTAGCTCGATCAAAATGGCCCACGGACGGATCGGAGGTTGAACCTGAAAAATGTTTTGTTTAGAGGAAAAAGTCTACTTTTCATAGAAACTTTCATTTAAAAGTCGATTTTCCTCCCTCCTTAAAACTGGACATATCACCTCCGCGAACTTTTCAAACCGGTCATTTTACCTCCACTGGAGGCGGTTTTGTGGGCGGATTTCTTCTACAGTAACCAGGGTTTTGCTACAGTACCGGCGGTTTTGTATTTTCTTTTTTTTTTTTTTTTTTTTAATTAATTTGAATCTTTGAAAAATCATAATAAATTATAGAAAAATCATAAAATAGAAAATCCAATTTTGTTGGACTCCACATGAATAGATCTACACAGTGAACATATAATACTGTATACTTTTAGTACAATGTTTTTTGCAGTACGAAATTCATCTTTGCAATTGAATTTCATAGTGCAATTGAATTTTGTACTGCAAAAACTTTGTACTAAAATATACAGTATTATATGTTCACTGTGTAGATCTATTCATGTGGAGTCCAACAAAATTGGATTTTCTATTTTATGATTTTTCTATAATTTATTATGATTTTTCAAAGATTCACCAAATTTTAAAAAAAAAAAGAAATACAAAAAACCGCTGGTACTGTAAAGAAAACCCTGGTTACTGTAGCAAATCCGCCCACAAAACCGCTCCGGGAGGTAAAATGACCGGGTTTGAAAAGTTCGCGGAGGTGATATGTCCCGTTTTGGAAATAGGGAGGAAAATCGACTTTTCGTGAAAGTTGGGGAGGGAAAGTAGACTTTTTCCTTGTTTAGAAAATGCTTGGCTGGCTTTTTTTTTTTTTGTTGATAACCATGAGCTTGGGCTGGCTTTGACGTCGACACAGCAGCTACAAAGCACAACCAAAAGGCCGGTAGAGAGCGCCAGTAGTGGCAGATAAGGCATGCTGCGTTATCTAATCCAAGAAAGAAAGAGGCGCTCTGCACAATCTCGCTCAAAATCCATCGATCCATCCCTGCGCGCTCGCCCGTTCAGGCTCACTCACTTCACTGCTCACTTGCTCAGTAGCACAAAAAATATCCCCTTTCTTATCCATGGAGACGGCGGCTGCTCTCACCTCCCACTCACTGCACTGTCCAGCTACTGCCGCCTCTCCCGCGCATGGCCACCGGCGAAGAGGAGGAGCAGCAGCGACCATGCCGCGCCGGCGGCAGCCGTACTGCACCGGCAGGATCCGGGCTCTGCCATCGGCGGAGGTCATCAACGAGATCCTGCACCCGAAGCTGGTGCCCGGCTCGCCCTCCGACACCGGCGACGTCTCCTCGCTCATCCCGGTCAGTGCTCTGATGCTGCTCTTCTACTTCGTGTCCAACTGGGTGGTGCCCGAGCTGCTCATGAAGCGCCTCAACCAGCCCAAGCCTGAGGACGATGCTACCACCGCTGCAGCAGCATCCATGTCGTCGTCCGGCACAGGGGACGCCGGCGACGCCTCGCCACGCAAAATCAGGCTCAAGGTCAAGAAGAAGAAGAACGGAAATCAACCATCGTGAAGGTCTAGTTAGCAGGTAGCAGGAGTACGTGTTTATTACCGACGTCATAAGTTATTACTCATTACCAATCAAAGAGTCTCCATCAGAGAATTGATGAAGAAATACTCTAGTGATTACTGTCAGGTCATATGCCTGTACTTGTCTTCTGATGAAGGAATAAAAGCTACGGTCAGTGCTTCTTATATATTTACACTACACCACGTCCATGGATGAGGATGATGGCACCTACATACGGCCCTGTTTGGATAGACATTTACGATTTATCTCCCTTAATTCATCTTGTGCGGCGTTGATTTTGTGGTACAAAGATAAATCTGAATCGAAACAATTCTCTGAACTTTTGCAGCTATCATGATTCATATATACCTGTAGTATATCCTCTGTGTACTTCACTTGCTAGGACAGTGAGCTTAGCGCGCTTGTATAACACTAGCTCTGTTCCCGACCAGTACATGTTGAGTGCTTTGTATACTTCTTCGTGCGAAGTTATAGTAATGTCGTCCTTGTTGTAACGATGCGCGCGCGTGTTTTTAGATTTCAACCAATAAACTCTCTGCAGGTCACAAGTGTTTGTGATTATCTTAGCTTCCAAAGCAACTCTTATTAACACAACTACCTGAACATGGCCATATATAACTAGATCACTGAAATAGTTGTTACTGAGGTCAATCGTTAGGAGATTTGTGCAATTGCTTAAATCTGATGGCAATCTCCGACAGACCTGACGGAGATGCCAATGCTAACAACAGAAAACACCGCAATCGAATTGGAGAGATTCCACACACGCGTGTAATTTTCAGCATTTCAATGTGTGTGTATGATGGTCTCACTGACGAATGTACCAATTCTGATGCTGAAATCGACAGTTTATGATGTTGTCAATGACGAGCGTGCCAATGCTGATAATGTTGCTCCAACCACATGAGGGGGTCCTGCTATATGCTCGATCGACACAGAGGCATTTGGCCAAGAACTTGTCGAACGCATGCATCTAGGAGGAGGATATGGCTTAACCAAGTCATGAGAATTACTACTGTATTCAAAAAGTACCTCAAACTTTTAATATAGCACAGAAATGATGGTTTGAATAATAAAATAACAGACACGACTATGAGAAATAAAACACTATAAGCAAATACAAATAAGATCTAGATAACTTCAAACCTATCACCAATAGGTTTATGTAGTATTATATCATATTTTCCTAATTTAAAATAATTTAGGTACATATTTCTAGAGTGTAAATTATATTTTCTTTATAAAATACAATACTTCTCCCTCCATTACAAATCATATCGACTTATTTGGTATCTATTTTGTTATGCATAGATATAATAATATGTTTAGATATATAGTAAAATCGATGAACTAAAAAGTCAAAGTAATTTATAATTTGAAAGCGGAGTGAGTACTTATGGAATCAGCTAGATGGTCAAATTTTGTCTGGTCCTAAAGATTGTTAAATGGACAAAGATTTTTGTTTCGAGTTGCATGCTAAAACAAACGTGAGGCATAATTGAGTATTGACGCCGTGTGCAATGGGACACAGGCCCAAGGTTGCATTGCATCCTGACTGAAGTAAAAAGGAAAAAAAGTCTACTTACGGTCCTCCAACTTTTACGAAAGTCTCGATTTTGGTCCCTCAACTCCAAAACCAGGAAAAAACGGGTCCCTCAACTTTTCAAACCGTGCAGATTTCGTCCCTCGGCGGGGTTTGGGCCGGTGGTTTCGCTACAGTAACTCCGGTTTTGCTATAGTGGCCGGTGGTTTCGTTTTTCCCTTTTCTTATTTATTTCAAATTTGAATCTTTCAAAAATCATAGTAAATCACAGAAAAATCATAAAATAGAAAATCTAATTTTTTGGACTCCACATAAGTAGAGCTACCCAATGAATATATAATATGGTATACTTTAATATAAAATTTTTGCTATGAAGGTTTTACCTTTTTTAATTTATTTCAGCTCAATTAAAAATCATAATAAATTATAAAAAATCATAAAATTGAAAAACTAATTTTGCTAGACTTCACATGAGCATATTTACACAATAAAGATATATATGTGTACTATTTAATTTATTGGCGGGATCCATCGATCAAGTTCACGGCTGCATGCGTGCGTGCTTGAGTCAAAGACAACAAACCTAGCTAACCTAACCCAGCTAAAGAGCCCACGGTAACTACGTCTTTGTGTTATTGCGCGCCTCATGTGGAGTTCAACAAAATTGAATTTTTTATTTTATAATTTTTATGTAATTTACTATAATTTTTTTAAAGATTGAATTTGAAATAAATAAAAAAAAAGGCAAAACCTTCTAGCAAAAACTTTGTACTAAAAGTATACCATATTATATATTCATTGCGTAGCTCTACTCATGTGGGAGTCCAACAAAATTAGATTTTCTATTTTATGAATTTTCTGTGATTTACTATGATTTTTGAAAGATTCGGTTTTAAATAAATAAGAAAAGAAAAAAAACGAAACCACGGGCACTGTAGCAAAACCGGAAGTTACTGTAGCGAAACCACCGTCCAAACCCGCCGAGGGACGAAATCTGCACGGTTTGAAAAGTTGAGGGCGCTGTTTTGTCCGGTTTTTTGAAGTTGAGGGGACCAAAAATCGGACTTTTCGCAAAGTTGAGGGATTAAAAGTAGACTTTTTTTCCAAGTAAAACCCAAAGCTGCTATGGCTTTTTAGGCCCAGGACTATACCATATGGCTACGGATTTTTGTCGTCGTCAGCTGTTCTCAAAGCCTGCCCAAGCATTTTCCGTCCAGCCCAGGTGCCCAACTTCCAACCGTGGGCCATCTCATTCAGAGCCAGTTTCATTATTGGGCCTTTGTTAAAAAACCGGTACACCTTCTTTCCATTAATAACTAGCAAAAAAAAAAAAAAATCGACCATTACAATTAATCAATGCAATGCAACAACCATTCTGAAAAAAAAAAATCTTTTAATTAATTGTAGCCATGAATATTTTATGTCTCGTCTGGAATGAACTATTTTTTTTTTTTCCTTGAAAGAAACTGCTGATGCGTTTGGATTTGTGGAAGGCAGAGAAAAGTTAAGTATGTTGTGATAGTGGTTGCAGTTCAATCAAAATGGAGCAGCAGATACCTAATTCCATCATCTGGCGGTGGCGTGGGTCAGTCTCCACAAATCACCTCTGAACTGATCATGTCAACGGGATCAGTAGCAGCAGAGCTGACCGAGGCAGCTAGCTATGTGATGACCTAGATTGTTACCTGCTACTACTTGTTTTGAAGAGTTGTGAAGTAATCAACTCAGATGATATATATGTTTTGTTACTCGCTCAAAGCAAGGGCAGCAACAGCCGGTTCTGGAGTGGTTTCAGCCACCTTTTCTGCACTTTCCTGAGAACTATTCAATTCAGAAAGCTGACATTATTTGCACCAATCAATTTAACACCATCTCCCTCCAGAAAAACCTAATGAACACCTAACAAGGTAATAATGATTGTTATTCAGTCAAAAAAGGTAATAATGATTGTTCTATACTTGATGGAGCCAAGATTTTAACTATTATCTGTATTTTTTATAGTTTTTGGTTGGAGAAAACTCAACTTCTGGAAGGATCGTGCATGTTCTTCTAGAATATCTCAGGGGAAATATGGAGCTCTACTGAAGGAGGCGGTTTTTTACCTTTTGGATCATTTGTGAGCAGCGTGATACAGCATTGTGATCCGTGCTAGCACACACCGAGTAGTGTGTATTCGGAAGTGTCTTCTAAAGCGGATCACACAATCGCGTATCATGTAGTCGCGGTGTGGATGCGTAATGCTCAAGTGTAAATTTAACTTTCCCCTCTACTCGCTAAACCACTTGGAGGAACGTATGAACCGCTTGCAGGCAAGTAGGCAGGCAACCTTGCTCATCGGCTGAGAAAAAAGGGGCATCATGTTTCTTGCTTTGAAGCAATAGAAAATCGAACAAGGCGGCTCCATGCCGTCCCTCGTTTTTCGATCTGAAATAGGTAGGGAAAGATCGATCTCTGTCATTGCTTGTGAATCTAGAACATGCACACTCCTCGGAGCAAATCACATGGTGCTCCAATAATTGGTTGAGTTCCCTCATAAACAACTAGCATGGTTTCTCTGTTTCCCCTCTGTTTCCCAAATAAACATAATAGGTTTTAGGGGATAGAATTTAGAGACGGAGAAGTGATAGATAAACAACAAAGAAAAAGTCACTGAAGAATACAACAACAACAAAAAACACCAAATAAAAAAAAAACTGAGCACCACAATAAACAAGAACCAGTACAAAAACTAATTCAGTAATAACTTATGCAGCATTTTTTTTTTCTCTGTATGTATGTGTGGTTAGGAGGGAATCCGTACATTAGATGGCACGAGAAGATGGAATCACGTGTGGCGCACAATCCTCCACTCCCACTCCACGGCGGTGGAACCATCCAAGAAAAAGGGTCAAAAAACGCAAACGAAAAGCAGCTTTCACTTTCAGCGATCACTGTTGGTTCCGCCGAGCCGATCCAAGTGTGCGGTGCCATGGTGGTGGTGGTGGTGGTGGTGGTGGTGGCGGCGATCGCGACGCGGCTTCCCATCCAGTTCCACCACGTCGGCACACTCCGCTAGCTCCGGCGAGTCCGGCACCACACCGGCGCGCACCGCAAATAATCCTCGCCATTATTATCGCCGGCCGTCGCTAGCGAGCGAGCTAGATGCTTGATGCCGGTGCCCGGCCGGCCGACGGTGCATGCATCCTTCGTTATCGGTGCCGGTCCCTTTCCACGGCCAGGAATTCTTGCGACAGGGATTGTCGACAATTCTGAGTTCTTTATTGGAAATAGTAATTCATATCGCGCTCCTCCTGATTTTTTTTTTTAAAAATATATTAAGTGAATATCGATAAAAAAAATAGTACTAATATTTATACCTCCAAACATAAAAGTGTATTCCAAGATCAATTTAATCATATGTATACGACGACGAGCCTTGTGTGGAGATGATCAGCCGAGTCGATCTTCTGATCAGAAGCTGCTGATCCAAGTTTGTATTGAGGCGACAATCCAAGGTCCTTCGACAATAATCAATCATGTGTATTGTGTATGTGCTCGGCAGCAACGGCGAGAACTTGTTGCTCTTTTATTCTGGCTGAGATGGCGACAGAAGTGTGCCGTGCGTGCGTGGCGCGTGTCGGCGTGTGTGCCATTTCGATCGTTTGCGATGTGATGCATCAGGATCACACACCCGTGAACAACAAACAGTACGTGTACGTGTGGTGTAATGTGTGTGTTGTGAACATGGTACTATGTACGTTTCATATATATATATAGGCTGAGGATACGAACCTGTGGATGGTATGCACATTGTCTTAGATATATTGAACCTTGGAGCTAGTGGTGTACATATGACGTACGTGACGTTCGATGGAGCACCCGATTTTGACTTGGACCGTGTGACCAACCTCTCAAAATTGGAGTTTATCAAAAAAAAAAAAAAAAAACTCTCAAAATTGGAGGACAGCATTTTCCTTCACGCAAAACGTTAAGGCGGTAGCCCCATTTCAGGCCGTTCCTGGAAAATGTCATAGAAAATATTTGGACAGACACACAAAACATAGATAGTACCTCGAAAAAAAAATAATAGATAGTAGACATGTAATTCTCACATAGTTAAATGATTACATGTAATTAAGCCATAACATTAGATATTGAATTTTAATAACAACACAAATACCAAATAGTTTTACAAAGTCTGTTATTTTCCACCAAGATTATCCTTTAACGCCTTTGACTAGTATATTTAAAAGTATTTATATCACATTTAAACATGTTGTTTAACTTTTTTTTTTAACTACTACTTTGACCGTTTAAATGATTTTTTTGTTTATTTAACCGTTTAGGGCCTAAACTATACCTATGCCCACAGTTTAGTGTTAACACGTGTGTGGACGACGGTTTAAGCGAGTTTAAGCAAACTCTAGTTGCTGGAGGGCATAACTGTACTTTGAATTATTTGATAAGGAACAAAACGGAATAGTTAGTTTATGAAGGTTGGTTTTAGTTTTTTTTTTTTTGAAAAAAAAACAAAAGGATCGAAATCGGCGAGGACAAAATGCAAGCCACACACATCCACGCACCCATAAACGAACCAAACCAAATGAAACAAAGAGATGAGAAAAAAAAGGCCAATCATGTTTAAGAGAAGCTTGTCACATATATATATGATTGCAGTGATGGAACCACTAAAATGCCACAGCAGGTTGGCATATGCACTATACAGTATATTAGCTGGCTATATATATTGGTCGGCACCAGAAAACGGAAGTGGGGTTGGCTCCATGTAATCATGCACCAGACAAGGACGGACATAAAACATACACACACAAACAAAAAGTTCCCAAAGAGACCAACAAATCCAAGCTTAGGTTACGTGTAGGTCAGGCATATATCAAGGTTCCATTTCGTACTACCTAGCTCGTTTCAAACCTTAGCTCTAGCTTGTTTGGTTGCACCACCATACCTACAGATTATGCATGCATGATGGCATATTGGAATCGGTGATCGATCAGTGAACAAAACTGGCATCAGATGGTTGAAGGCGCAACAGTGAGAGTAATAAACAGCTCTCGTCTGGTCTGAAAAGACATAAGCAGTGCAGACATCCTCTATGGAAAATTGTCGTCGTACTCGTTTATATGCATGCATGCGAGCTTTGGCAAGAAATAGAAATTAGGGTCAGAAATGAATGTGGTATGATCCACTAGCAAGGTCCTCGGCGAAGCTAGAACAAATTAGAGGGGTGCTGGCTCTTTTTAGATATAAAAATTTAATCCAAAATCATGGTGAAAATCTATTTCTAATAGTGGTTTTTGAATATTTGTGGGTGCCAGGCCACAGTTCTCAACCTAAGCTCGCCCCTGGTCCTCTCTGTGTCACTGAGTGAGTGTGAGTGCTTGCGTGCGTGGATGTGTTTGGTTTGAGGAATCAACTCATTCAAGATAGAATGGTGCATCATAAGTTATCATTTAATTTCTAATTAGCTTAGTGGAATGACCCCCATTTCAATTACTAATACTAATTATTAGTTTGTGAGAAGCAAAAGTCTAGCGAGGCAAGGCATGATCTCGTGTGTGCTCCTCACATCGATCTACATAGTAGACATGATCCATAATAGACCCACTTGCTTGAGATAAAATGGACCGTTTAGTTGACAACCTCAATTCACAACACTCCAATCGGACAAAAAAAAGATGAAGTTGTTTGGTTGGTATTTAATGTTTGAGCACGCCATACCGCTCAAGTTCGTTTTAGTGTGTGTTTTTCTTACCACGGCTATGGCATTGTTTTCACCGCTCGGTCTATCGTGTCGCCGTAACTATGACATGAAATTGTGTGGTTAGAATCAAAGCAACTCGAATGAGTAATGACATGTTTGGGTTGGCCGATTCGGTCGGGCAGTGAGGCCTCCCAGATGTAACTTTGAGGTGTTTGGTTGCCCGTATTAGAGTTAAAACCCAACTTATTGTAATTTTAAGGCGTTTGGTTGCCCGTATTAGAGTTAAAAACCCAACTTACTATATTCTACGGGCATATAGCCTCGCTTTCCCCGCTACTTTTCATGGTGAGGCGATACCCACGATATGTTTTGACAAGCTTGGTTAACCTAGAGTTTTTCAAAGATGTTGTCAACATATCGACGGAGGAGTATAGGAGGGAGGCCGTGTAACGACCTACCTCTTTGACGTCGGACCCGCTTACATCGACAACTCTCTAAGGATCAAGCCTGCCCTCATAAACCAACACCGGTCTTTTCTGCGCGACTTTGTCCTCACTAATCCACACGCGGGAAGGACTATCGGGATTGGTCACCCATCGCTCCAAGCCAAGCACTCTTAGCACTTTGTCCTCACTCATCCGCAAGACCGGAAAGGACTTCCCTATCGGTCACCCATCGCCCAAGCCAAGCACGCTTAACTTTGGAGTACTTAGGAGATGAGCTTCCAAAAAAGTTGCAACTCGTTGGTATGAGTATTCTATCAACCATATTAAGCCCCCGGCCGGGTGTCACAGTCTCCGCCGGATTCGGTGGAGGAAGAGGTCGCCGACGCGCCGCCGGGAGAGGATGGGGTGCCATCGTGGACCTCGTGCAGGACTAGATCGGGGAGAAAGGGAGGGACGGAGGCGGCGAGGAGAGGTGGGAGATTGATGGTGAAAAGGTCCCTTGTGGTTTTGGTAATTGAGTGTAAACATTAGGTGAACTAATATGTGTGATTGAGATAATACACGGGAGATTAGTTCACACGTGATAATGCAATAGAGGAGCTTATTGCACATGAGACATGACATGGAGTCATGTGATCAATGTGGTGAAGATCAAGATAAGGGCTTGGCTTGATGGACCAGGTTGCAAGTGTGAAGGGCAAGTCGAGGGACTTGGCGCCGATGGACCGGCGAAAGCGGTGAAGAGCAAGTGAGGTCAAGATCGATGGACCAAGAAGGTCATGTGATGATATGAAATGGATCATATCATTCTTTGATCGTGTTGGTGCATGTGTTGCATCGGCTCTTGAAGATGGAGCGGAATGGAAATGCGCAAGGCAAAGGTATAACCTATAGGGCATTTTATTTCGCCGGTCATTGGAGCTTAGAGAAGTTTATGACCGGACTTAGGATAGATGACCGTACTATTAAGAGGGGCAAACTTGTTTGCATATCGGTCATCTTGTGCCACTTGAGCGATCTAACTTGCGATGTGTTAGGATCGAGTGGCGTGGTAAGAGCTAACCGACCTTTGAAATGATTGTGAAAATGCTAACACACATGCACATGGTGATGTACACTTGGAGGTGTTGGCACATTTGCAAAGGCGGCGGTGATTGCAGGGTTGAGTTGGGTTTGGGAAGCGAGGCGGGATTGATGCTTTGAAAAAATGAAATGTCTATTTTCTATTCTTGTAGGATGCATCGTGGTTGAGAAATCTTGCTATTCCTCGTGCTCAAGTTTGGTATACTTGTTGGGTAGCAAGGTGGAGAAGTTAGAATCGACGCGGTGTTGAAGCGGAGGTTTTTACAATGCGCCGGACGCTAGCGCACGGGCGCTGGCGGCGTCCGGCTGCATGTAGAAGTTCAAAAATCGCGCGACGCTGGCGTCCGGGCGCTGCGCTCGACGCGGTCGGAATGGGCGTTGGCGTCCGCACTGCGTGGTTTTGAAATCCGACAACGGGAGGTCTTCGTCGCTCGACGCTGGCGCTGGCAGCGTCCGCTAGCGCCGCCCGCTAGATCGAGAGGGTGTCGGCTGGGGGTCGCCGGACGCTGGCGCTGGCGCCGACTGGCGTGGTCGCGCTGGCCGCGTCCGGCGATGTTCATCGACTTTCGACCGCTGGGTCGCTTTTTGAGCGGGCCGCTGTCGCGTCCCGTGGCGTATGGGCCGGCGCGTCCGGCCGTATCTTTGAAATCGCGAGTTTGACCCTCAACGGCTCTATTTTGGCTTGGGCCTATAAATAGATGGGGTGTGGCTTTTGGCCGGTAGCTCGGCACTTTGGGGACTTTGTGTCCATGCTTGAGAGTGCTTGAGAGCTCTCCCACTCACATATGCTTGATATCGTTCATCCGATTGAGTGAGAGATCGAATTCTCCCAGCGTTGGGCGTTGAGAGATCGCGACTGCATTGGCACTAGGTGTTCGTGTTGCAAGCGGGTGTGCTTGTTTCTCTTGGAGGTTGCCACCTCCTAGGCGGCTTGGTGGCAGAGACTTCGTGAAGCACGCAAGGAAGCTTGTGTGCGGTGCTCGAAGAAGAGATTGTGAGAGGTTCGTGCTCACCTCGCGGGGGGGATCGTGAAGAGCAACTCTAGTGGAGCGTGTCATTGAGCTACCACACTATTGTGGGTTCACACCGGTACCCTCGAGGGATTGGCTAGAGGACTCATTTGTGTGAGGGACTCGTCGAGCTCCCAATTTGTGGGATTTGGCACGGCCATTAAGCTTGAGAATCATCATCGGGTGATTCGCCAAACCGTGGAACCACTAAAGTGTTGGTCGACACAACGAGGAGTAGGGGAAGTTGGCAAGCTTCCCGAGACCTCGGTAAAAAATCACCGGTGTCATCTTGTGTCCACACTTCGGCGGTGGTTTGCAATCTCTTCATCACAAGCTTTGTTCTTACATTCATATATATATTGTGCTTGTGCTTGAGTAGAGTAGTTGTAACTATCTAGCTTGTGTAGCTTGTTTAGTTACTTTGCTTAGCTTGTGTAGCTAGGTAATTTGAGCCTTTGGGTTAGGCGTGTGTTGCCTTGTCCATTGTGCATCTAGTGAGCTTAGGAGCTTTGTGCTTGCGCTTACTAGATTTGTGTAGGAGCTCACCCGTGCTTGAAGTACCAGTGCTTAGGTTTGTGTGACCTTGCATTAGAATTGATTAGGAGCTCAAGCTAGGCTTGTCACCTCACTCTTCTTGTGTAGGATCTTTTGTGAGGTGATTTAGAGTCTTAGTTAGAGGGGTGAAGTCTTGGCTAGACCGATAAGTTTAATTCCGCAATTGTATTGGGTTAGCGGTCGCGATTAGTTTTTAGAAGGGACTATTCACCCCCTCTAGTCCCCATCTCGACCCTTCGGATGGGTGACGGGGCTGATCGGGAGGTGGGTGCGACTTTGAGAGTGAGAGAGTTGGGGGTTTTGCTGCTCGTTTAGATATTTGAGATGGCAATAGGCCTTTGGGTTGGGCTTGATTTACCATGGCGGTTGGAATTGTAATGTCCGCCCGGTTAATGGTTAGCTGTGGTGGTTACGTTACAATAACCGCCACTTTTAATACACAAAAAACTTCGTCCACAGTTAATTGATTTTATAAAGGCGGTCTTTAAAATTGTCTCGGTTAATCAAAAATCACCATGATCAATTGAGATATTAATCGTGGCAATTTTCACAAATAACCGCCATGGCTAAGATCCGATAAACGTAAAGAGAAAATAAATCCTGTAGTAGTGTATTGAACACATGGATTTGTCAACCGGCCTTGGTGGACCCACCCCACTACGCAATGATCTATGAGGTGGTTTTCAGTGGCGACTTTGTGTCTGCTGATAGCACAGGTTAAAAAGAGCCAGCTCGTAGCAAGTGTGCGGTGTGGATGCAATGCACGCGCATGACGGGGATGTGCACTGTAATCCATTCTTAGATTAGTTAGGTATTGCTATCTTGTTATCCAGTGACCACAGGGCACAACTTAGCCAGGTAACTACCAGGAGTATAATTATTATAGTAATTATAATTATACATATATATTATACTAGTACTACAAATTAAATCCAGTAGTAGTGCTAGTTGGTGGGACCGTGCAAGACGTGTGTTGACTCTGACCTCTGCCTCTGGCTGCCGTGTGACGGCCTTTTGACTGCTTTGCCTTTGCCTTGCTTTTGCTTGCAAATCATCATCATCCATCTAGCCCTGCGTGTGCGTGTGGATGGATCAGTGGACGGAAGCTTCGTCGGATCGCACGCACAACGCACCTGCAGCTCACCTGTGCTGGGGGCAGTCAGTACCGGTCCCACGCGCAGGGAAGAAGGAAGACTCGTTCGCCCATGACGTGGCGACGGTTGGTTGGTACGGTGTGGTCCACCCGCGGATCCTTGACCGTTGACGGGTCGTCGCCATCTGCAGGCACCAGGTATGGAGCCCGCGGCCGGAGGGGAGGAGCACCCGTGACCGGAGCCGCCGACCTGCAAGCAATGCAAGGGCAAAGAGGGCGGCCCCCGCGGCGACCGTTGACCGGCTGACCATCGAGCCCGGCCGGCCTCGCTCGAAACGACGACGTCGCGCGCGTCGATCCCCTGCATCTGCATGGGGCTCTGTGCGCCAGAGAAAGGAAAAGAGGCAGCCGCCAAATTTTACTAGTCCTAGTAGGGCATACGCACTGTACGTTCATCACCGGGTGCAGTAGCCACGATGGTAGTACGTAGCAGTAGGAGTAGTACGTATGATCCCCTCTTGGGTTTTGCCGTCCGATCATCAACGTCGACTTCACCCATCCGATCGATCCAATGTAGAGAGAACTACTGTACTCGAGCTTGTTCGTTTGTGCATAGAATGATAGAACCTCATCAGCCATCCTTTCGATCAGCAATGTCTTATAACAACGTTTGTGCATATTCGGTGTAAGTATTTCTTCAATGGAACATCCATACGTATCTGTAATTTATTTTCACCATGGAGAACATATGACCCTTTGGATTCATAGAGCTAGTAATTAGCTTTTTAGGTCTAACCAAGTCTAGCTAATAGTTTAGCTAATTGTTAGTTCAGAAAGGCCTACATAACAACTACTCCCTCCGTCCCACTAACAATGTCGTTCTAGCATTTTGGCGGGAGCATCAAGGTGAGGGCAAAGTTAGCTGCATGTCCCTACTACTACCATCGTTACTAGTGTACAAAGGCCGTCAATGCTCCTACCATATCCATCCAAAGACTGCCGCGATGCGCACAAAAGAGAACTCCGTGCGCTCCAGTGCACTCTGCAAGCTACTAGGCTATAACAAATGGTGGGACAGGAGTCTAAAACGACTCTCTGTGGGACAACAGCAGGGTGGTTTGACGACATACTCAACGGGACAGAGAGAGTATATTTCATTTGTTGAACCAAATTATCTTAACATTAACAATCAACACCGAATGGATCCAAACAGGACTAGGGTACTATACCTATACCTAAGCTGCTGGACAACTGCAACGAGAGCGATTGCCAAGAAGAACGTCTCGCGTAGTACATACACAGCAGCCTTTTTAGCTCTCCTTCCACGGACAATCACGGATGGTTGGGAGATCGGCCATGACTTGGTCTGTCCGTGTACCTGTGAGTCTGTGACTGTCCATGCTCACTTAGTCAGTCGTCGTCTGCCACGCTAATTATGAGCAGTTGACCTGGGACGCACTGTACTACTAAAGGAGTATTTTCCGTCGGGCCGCCGTGCGCCGCAGCTCTTCTTCTCCAACGACATGCCTCATGGATGGAGTCATGGCGTGTGTGTGCCGTGCACCGGCAGTCAGGATGCGGCGTAGAAATGTTGCACCAGTTAGTTGACGCAATTACTCTAAGGGGCCTGTTTGGATCCTTGGAATTTAATTCATTGTGATATATGCTTAATTTGACATGGTGATAGTGCAAAGTGCAAGTGCATGCAAAGTGCAAAGTGCAAAAGTACAAACATGGAATTCAATTCCTATCTTCCACCCTATGAATTTGAGATAGACTTATTTGTGAACTTTGGAAAGTTAGGGAATCTCAAATTCCAAACTAAATAAGCTTAATTTATTAAGTAGATTCCAATTCCTCAAAATTCAAGGATCCAAACAGGCCCTAAGAGTTACGTTTTCTGCTCAAACCGTTTTCAGAAATTTATTTTGCTGACTGTTTTATCGCCATGACAAGGACACTACATACGTGTGTCGTCCATCCATAAATACGCTATCTTTCTACCTTTTGTTTAACACATCCAATTATATGATCTAGAGTATCTATTATCTATGGTTTGCTTGCTTCCAAGTCTATACCACTAGCTAGTACGTATCCTCTGTTTTCCTTCTTCATATCTTTTTTCCTTTCTTTTTTTCCTTGTAAAAGATGCCTAGCGCATCTGCTTATTATATCTGGATTATTATAACAAGGAAAACTAGAACCACCAATACCGCACAGGCAATGCATAAAAAGAAAGAAAACTAAAATCAATTTGGCAAGTAAACTTATACCGGTAGGATCCTTATCATGTATTGTATGCATTGGCACATCTTCAGCAGGATCCCTACTCTATATTTGAGTTGTGGAGCAAAACATTTTCACCTCCAACAGACTTTGGCCTCCTAAACTTAAATTGGTTGACAAAACATTCACCACTCTGTATTCGAATCGGTCATTTCCTATTTTGTGACAGTGTTGTGCGTAAGCCCCCAGAGAGAGAGAGGAAGGTGGCTACCCGCCAGGTAAGTAGAGGCTTGTTTAGGCAGTACTTCTTAGAGATGCTTTTGTACGGCGGTTGGGACAAAGAGTTTTATTATTCCATTTTTCTTGTGAAAAGGTGCATTGATCCAACTAGTCCACTAGTGGGAAGGCTTTGTAAATAAAGAATTAATTTAGAGCATCTCCAAAGAGTTCGACAAATGGAGTTGACATCCTTGATTTTTAGCAAAAAACACCGAAAACACCTCTCCAACAGTTTGACAAATGACTTGTCAAATTATGACAACTTGGCAAAAACACTCCCGGGCGCGTATATATATGCGGCGCTCCGACTCTCAGCAGATCGTAGATATCATGCGAGAAAAATTTCTCTCCCAGGCTTAGAGGCCTACGAGCGCCCAAACGGCCGCCGTCGCCCGGTCGAATCGCCTACTACCCCAATCCTCTATCGCCCGATCGATCGATTCTCGGACAACGACATCGACTAAGATCTAGGCACAAACGATAACGACTAAGTGCAAAAACACAATTTTGTTTCATTCTCACGGTTCCTGTTTGCTAGGGAGGAAAATTTTTCTAACCTGGGATCAATTAATTAGTGGAAAGTGTAGGGTCCTCGGTGAAAAATTATTCTTCTTTTATTTTTACCATGAATTAGATATTGTCAGACCAATTTGGGTTTTAGGGAGTCAATTTTGGCAAACTATTGGAGACAAGTTGTATTTTTATTTGGCAAATACAAATAGTTTTATGAGTCGGCAAATCAAAAAGATTTGTAAAAGTAAAAATTTGGCAAACTCTTGGAGATGCTCTTAGAGTGAGTGAGTTGTGCCAAACAATATATTTTTATTTTACAGAAGTCATTTCTGTAGTAATCAACACATCTAAATTGGAATAAGTACATCAACATCCAAACGAGAGGGAGACAGAGTGTAGCTGGCTGCTGGCCCCGCTTCCTGCGCTCCTGCAAATCGCCTATTACTTGGTCGGATCGCGAGTTCCGCACGTGATATCCATTTCTCCCACGTGCACGCTTTGCTTGATGATAGAGTAGTATTATTGTTTGCTAGCAGCAACTACCACTCGTGTACCAATGCAAGTGTTGTTTGCTCTAAATAATTTGCAGACCATGTGAATCGACACAGAGAACAATGTACCCAGGAGGCCCGCACAAAGACAACAGTGTCTACTAGTGCCTACGGCAAAGTGACCGCGCTACGGGAGCTATCATACAGGGTTACTGCAGTGTCATCGTGATCATTCCAGGCTTTCCGCGTTATTCGATCGATGCGAAAGAAAAACAGTGTCTAGGTTAGGTTACTTGCAGTGTAATGTATCAAGTAAAAACATATTATTGTCATCATAGTACTATATCTTCGATGTGGTAGATATATGGTAGTATCTCGTAAAAACGAATTGAGGTCTTGCTCGATTCCTACCAACACGTGTATAGATTGAACGGGATTAGTTTATTTTCATGAATATAGGTTTAAATGTGTACTCTCTGCAATATTGGACCAAGTGGAGTCGAAAGGAATAGTAATACGTCAGATGATGAAATGTACTTTTTTATAACCCACGCCTTTTGATGGGGAGAATGTAATAGTATATTCTTTTCTACAAGCTTAGGTCCTTTTGGATCCTCATGGATAGAAAAAAATAAGAGTCCCACAATCTATGTTCTCAATATCCAAATGTTCTGAATTTTATTTATATGTAAGGGGATTTTATATCACAGATTTTCCGAATCAGGAAACCAATAAACCTCTTGCGATTCCTTCTTTGTAAACCCCCATATGATCAAACCCGGCATCTTAATAAACTTTGAATATTTTGACTCAGGAGATCGGACTGAATATACTCCACAAGGACAGACAGAGTCACGGACACGGAGAGAGAGTAGCGTGCAGTACCGTCCAATTTCTACCAAATCATATAGCGCCCTTTTCTTTTCTTTGTATTATTATTAGCTCATTTAAAAACACTGTCATCTCAGCTAAACTCAGCTACCTAGCTTGACCGATCGAAGAAAGAAAAGAAGAGAAAACAGCACGCGCGGATGGATCCGGTCTTGTTCCCATGACCAGGATCGATCGGATATGATCCAGATCGAACAGACAGACCACACAGCACAGCACATCCACACTCCACAGGCAGCAGCATCTTTCACCTGTCATGCTCGTGTAGCACCCACTCAGCAAGAGGACGATTAGCGCGTGCGTTGACGGGGTCTCCGCGTGGAAAACCCAACCCCAACCCAACCCAAAACCCAAATTAATCCAGCTAGTAAGCTTTAGCTTAACCAACCACGGAAAAGGCGAGTCCGGTTAATCTAATCTAAATCTAACGGTGTAGCAGTAGTACCACAGGCAGTGGAAGACTGACTCGGAAACCAACCGCGTGGTGGGTCCCACCACTCCCACAGAAACCCCTCCGCACTCACTCTCCCACACTCCCTCCTCACTGCCCGCGGGCCCGTCCGCCCACAGGCGTCGGGTGGCTGAGAAGGGTAGGAACGGAGCGGAGTATACGAAGCTCTGTAGCAGGCACGGGACGTCGTCGTAAGGACTACAGCCTCAAAAGTCAAGGGGGCCCTCCAAGTGGAGCTTGCGCCACGTGTGCCGTCCGTCTGTGGAGGGGAGTGGCCGCCCGATATTTGCCTTGCCGGCAAAGGACGGTGACGTGGCGGCCCATGATTCCGCTGCCGGCGTCGGGCGGCGTCAGCGGTGACGGCGTGAGGTGCCGTGGGACCCGCTGGCCGGAGCACAGCACAGTAGCTAGCGCACGCGGGAACCTCGTTGGCCTTGGGCTGGCGACCCCGACCGCGACCGCCTGCCCTGGCTGGCGTCAGTCCCCGCGGCTTCCTACCTGCTGCCCTCTGCTCTGGGCACCGCGCCGCTGCACCACAGATCTCTCCTGTCCAGCCCGTGCTTGCGTGGCTCTGGGAGTATTACAGGGAGTCAAGGGGAAGGTGGCGCCGCCGTCACGTGCGACGCGCACACGCACGCACGCGCTCGCGATTCCTACGACTCGGCACACCAGTCTGCTACTCTACCTGGCAAGGCCGGCAGCAGGGGCTGCACGCTCGGGATTTGGAACGAGTTCAGTTGTGGTTTACTCCCCGTTTTCCATTTTTGCATACAGCTACTGAAAATGAGAGAGCCGCCGCGACGTATGACCACCTCTAGGTTGCCATTTGGAGCTGAGTCAACTACTGCAGTACGTAGTTTCTCTTCCGGCAACCTTGTGTATCATAACGGAGTGGAGTATTTTCGTAAACCTATGGATTTATGGGTACGCCACAATAGTGCCTTAATTGGATTCTCATCAAATTTCAAAGGTGTCTTACATCGTAGTATTCATCACCACGCCACAATAGCACCAGTATATGTCTATCCTTCATATACATATACATATCATATCCTATGTGTCTATCCTTCGTTTCAGAATAAAATTTTAAACCGAGGACATGCAAAATTATGGCTTATACTTTAAAGCACGTGACAGGAAACATCGTCAAATATATGGCGGCCATAAATGAACTACGGACTCTGGATTTGTAGGGATTTATGTGTGTACTCCATCAACCGTGCTAGAGCCAGTCCTCGAGGGCAAATCTACCATGCATACAACCACGACAAAGAGTACAATATCAGAAGTACATCAATTTATAGTTACATGATAGGTGTTCTAGTCTACAAATCGAGTCACAATGAGCGTGAACGATCATCTTGATGTATTGTTAATATGGCAGACGAGGGAGTTTAAGATGAAGATCTCAGACAGATTGAGAAAACCAATTGTTAATAAGGTCTTTCATTAGAAAAAAAAGATTCCTATGCAATGTTGTGAGATGAGTTAACCGCTAACCTTTGCTTTCGATATGGAGCAAGTCACACACAGATCGAGAAAGCCCTTGCTTTTAAAATGAGTTCGTCACACACATTTGCTTTGGATATATGGCAGACGAGCTCGAACATACTCCTAGGCAGTGAGTGTGCCGATGAGAGTGCTGTTGTAAAAAAAAACAGCCGGTCTAGCATCTCTTGGCTGATTTATTTATTCATTTATTTAATTTCGTAAATAAAAGGACTTCCTCCATGATGATTTTTGGTGAAGATCGTGGCCGTCCGACGAAATGTTCCCTGCCAGACAAACATGTGTACCTTATCCCATGGCAACATCCAAGGTACCCATCCATCCGCTCCAACTCCTCCAACTGAAAAAACATGTACAAATAATAAACCAAAGAAAAATCATTCAACCGTGTTTGCACACGCGGGGAGGGTGAGGCACTCAGACATTGCATGAGTGAGGAGCAGGACGACCGAAAGCAACTAGCTTTGTACTATGCATATAATTATATATACATATATACAAATATATAATAAATAAATAAGAAAAAAACAGAAACTTGACAAGAAAAAAAAACGAAAGGAGCAAGAAGGAACGACTTGTGCGCGTCCTCCTTTTGACCACGCGAGCTCGGCGACACCAGAAAACAACACCACCATCCATATAAAAATTTAAAATCACCCCCTTTTTTTTCCCTCCCCTGGTGTTTAGTTGGTGAAATATTTTTGGCTCGAGTCTTTGAAGACTTTTTGTTTCAGATTTGGTAATTGTTGTCCCCACCATGGACTAACTGGGATCAAAAAGATTCGTCTCGTACTTTTCAGCTAAAACTATGTAATTAGTTTTTTTTTATTTACCTAAATTTAACGCCTTTATCAAGTCGTTAAACAGATTTGATGTGACGGGGTAAAATCAGAAGACTTTTTGGGTTTGCTTTTTGGATGCATGTTAACTGAACACCCCCTCACGGGAGAGAGATGAGAGAGAGTGATGACTCGACTGATGAGAGAGAGAGAGAGAGAGACCATCCGAGCTGCTTCGTGTCCGTCCTCCTTATCTCTTTCATGTCACCGAGGGCCCTGCTCGCCATCATCCTCCATTATTCTCCCTTCCCCACCTCCCTCTACATATACCCCTTCTCTCCTCACCTCTTCCTCCTCAACCCACACCCACCTCCCTCCCACCCTCGCCCGCCACCGTGTGGTCCGTCCGTCCCCCATCCCTCTCTCTAACCGAACCAGGCCGAAGCACAGACCTCGCTGGGATCGTCTACCTCCAACCATATCTGAACGAGAACGCGAACGCTGATTGTTACTACCCCAGCATGTGCTCAGGACCTCGCAAGCCGTCCACTCCTCCTCTGCCGGCGGCGACGACGGCTAAGGACTCCTCAGTGATGACGACGACGGCGGCGGTCCTACTGGAGCTGGCGGCGGCTGACGACGTGGTGGCGTTCAGGCGCGCCGCGGAGGACGACAAAGCCCCGGCCTTGGACGTCACGGGCCACTGGTACGGCCCGTCCGCCGCAGGCCGCCGCCTCCGCCTCGAAGCGCGCACGCCGGCCATGGTCGCCGCGCTCTACGGCAGCACTTCGGTGCTGTCCTACGTGCTGTCGACCGCGCCGGCGGAGGCCGCGCGCGCGTCGCCCACGGACGGCGCCACGCCGCTCCACCTCGCGGCGGCCGGTGGCTCCACCGGCGCCGTCACGGCCGCGCACCTCCTCCTCAACGCGGGCGCGTCCGCGGACGCGCTCGCCTTCTCCGGACTCCGTGCTGGGGACCTTCTCCCGCGCGCTAACGCCGCTGCTGATAGGGACCGCGCGCCCGCGTGCTCCTCAAGTCCCCCGCCGCGTCGCCGTCGTCCTCGCCCAAGAAGTCAGCCTCGCCGCCGCCTTTGGCGGCGGGTGGCGCTGCCGGCGGAGCCGAGGAAGGAGTACCCGCCTGACCTCACGCTCCCGGACCTCAAGAGTGGGCTCTTCAGCACCGACGAGTTCCGCATGTACAGCTTCAAGGTGAAGCCCTGTTCCCGTGCCTACTCCCATGACTGGACCGAGTGCCCCTTCGTGCACCCCGGCGAGAACGCGCGCCGCCGCGACCCGCGCCGCTACTCCTACAGCTGCGTCCTTTGCCCGGAGTTCCGCAAGGGCGGCGCCTGCCGCAAGGGCGACAACTGCGAGTACGCGCACGGCGTCTTCGAGTGCTGGCTCCACCCGGCGCAGTACCGGACCCGCCTCTGCAAGGACGAGGTCGGCTGCGCGCGACGCATCTGCTTCTTCGCGCACAAGCCTGAGGAGCTTCGCGCCGTCAACCCCTCCGCGGTCTCCGTCGGGATGCAGCCCACTGTGACGGTGTCGTCGCCGCGCTCCTCGCCGCCCAACGGCCTCGACATGGGCGGCGGCATGCTCAACCCGGCCGCTTGGCCATCCTCACCGGCCAGCAGGCTCAAGACCGCGCTCGCCGGACGGGAGCTGGACTTCGACCTCGAGCTGCTCGCGCTCGACCAGTACCAGCAGAAGCTCTTCGACAAGGTGTCGTCTCCAAGGGCGACAAGCTGGGGCTCGGCAGGTGGGATCGGCTCGCCGCTGCCCGCCGCGGCGCCTGCCAGGAACGTGCCGGACTACACGGACCTGCTCGGCTCCGTCGACCCGGCCATGCTGTCACAGCTGCACGCGCTGTCGCTCAAGCAGGCCGGCGACATGCCGGCGTACAGCTCCATGACGGACACGCAGCTGCACATGCCGACGTCGCCCATGGTTGGCCCCGGCACCGCGTTCGGGCTCGACCACTCTGCCATGGCCAAGGCCATCATGAGCTCCCGCGCCTCGGCGTTCGCCAAGCGCAGCCAGAGCTTCATCGACCGCGGCGGCCGCGCCGCCGGCCGCGCGCTCGCTCATGTCGCAGCAGTCCACCACCGGCGCGCCGTCCATGCTCTCCGACTGGGGATCGCCGGACGGCAGGTTGGACTGGGGCGTCCAGGGCGACGAGCTGCACAAGTTCCGCAAGTCGGCGTCTTTCGCGTTCCGCGGGCAATCCCCGGCGCCCGTGCCGACCCCCGCCGAGCCAGACGTCTCGTGGGTGAACTCTCTTGTCAGGCGACGGCCACGCCGGCGACATATTTGCGCAGTGGCCGGAGCAGGAGCAGATGGTGGCCTAGTTCACCGATAATCGATCACACTGGCTCATAGCATCTAGCTGACCAAAGTTCTTTCCTTCAATTATTTTTTCCTCTTCGTTTGCTTAATTTGATTCATATGAGATGTTTTTTTTTTTTTTTTTTTTTTTACTAAATAGTACATATATAGGCTGTTCACAATAATATTTGTTCATCAACAAGAAGCATCGATGCCCAAAGGGAGCTAGCTCTATATTGATGATGGTGGAACAGCCAATATTTTTCTACTTCCATCGGTTTAAATAAATATATATAGTTGTACACACGAATTCCTACATACAAAGAGTTCATATTTATATATATAAGATATCGGGAGAGCAGTAAGATTTGATTCATGTGCTTTCCGCGTTACGACAATTGACAAACACTATGAGAAATTCCATGCTTATCTGCTTGCTGTACTCTTCTGATGGAAGTGATTATCAGTATATATTCCTGATCCTTGTATGAGCATATCTTCCTTTGCTTGATTCTTCTTGTATTTGAAAATGTCTTCAGAAAACAAGTGGAATATAAGCAACTTGCAAATTTCTATCTCTACTCCTTTTGCCAAGTGGATGGTGGTAGGCCATAGGAGATAGACTGCAGGGCAATCACAGGGTAGTTTAGTGGAGATGGTGGCGTCATGCTCCAGACCATCAACATAAGTAAAGTAAATAAAATACTATTTCTTACAAAGCAAAGCATTCATTCATTCATTCATTCATTCATTCATGCATGAACCTAAAGCAAAAACAAGGTTAACGAATTATTGCTTTGTTGGTGGGTTAGGCACAAAAACACAATGGCCCCAAAATCTGGGCATATGTGCCTCCAAGAGAAGAAAATGACAATATTCAATTATCTACTAGGACTAATAATATATATATTTTGGTGTTGCCAATGTTGATTTCGCTTTGACAAAAATTGCACTTCTAGAACATTGGACTTGTTCCTCCACCCGTGAACAGAACAGGGCTGAATTTCTCTCCTTTTAGTCCTCCTGCTCCTTTCACTTTCTTGTAGTATTTGCATAGTATTTTTCTATGGTGATAAAACGAGTATCGTCGCCCATGCTGTCTGTCTCTGGGCTTTATATGCATGGTGCAGCTGTTATGTTTGGATACTCCGAATTATTGCTTCTAAAAAGTATTCAGTTCTTTAATCAGACTCAAGTATTGTTCTTGCAGTTGGAGCAGATTTTGGAGTATTGTAAGGCTATCCAGGTATTCAATCATTACTGATGTTCTGTCCTCCAGCCAGCCTCTCATTGCTGATGAAATTTTTAATCTTCTTTGTGCATCATGAAACATGCTGATATTGCTGTTACCTTGCCTTAATTTATCCGTCTAGTGGTGTTTTGTATAGTGGAGTTGCTTCTACTTGCCTCCTCTATCTCTGCTCATCATCCTTTCTACCCAATTTCTTCCAGTTCACTTCTCAATCTCTCAGCCTGCAGTTTACAGTTTACTATGAAACAGAAATTATTCACCACTTGGAAACTTACCTACCAATTAATTAAGGAAAATAAAAAAATCTGATTACGGTTGCTTACAGGGTTATTAATCTGATGCAGTCAAACAATACTCTGCAAGACTAAGGCAACTGCATGTCTGAATGACACTGATATCATGTAAACTAAAACCTAGTTGCGTCAGAAGCAGGTTAGCAGCTGTGTGAACGATTGGTGAGCTTGGTCTTCGTTTTCCTGGTGAGGCATTCAAACCTTGCTGCGAAAGCAATCGGCATTTAATTATTTTGTTTGTTTATTAATCGGCTCGACGACTCGCGACAAATCCTGTTGCTGATGGATAGGTTTGCAGTTTCACATCATGTCATGTGATGGCCAGTTGTTAGCCTGCGATGTCCCATCTAAACGTCAAGTTCTTATCTTCCAAACACTGAATGAATAAGAAATGCAGCATCTTTCTTTGTTTCTCTTGCCCTGGTTAGAAAACTGAACATTTCTTCGATCGTCTTCATTCACAGGATCAGAATATATGGGAAAACTGATGCAGTCGTCATGGACGTTGACATCAAGAGACCTTTTCTTATGCAAGGGACACATCATTGACCTCATCTTCGTTGAAACTTCCCGACAGAATTATTTGCTCCTGCATTTGTCTGAAGAAAAGAAATCCAAGAAGCCCAACCAAGCAACCTCACCTCCCTCTCCCTGGCTGAAAGTTTCCTTCCATGCTGCAACTTTGAATTCTGATAAGATCCCAGACGAAACACGTCACATACGTATAGGACTACAGCCCGTACTACTAGCAGAATTGATGTCTGACAAAACAGTTGAGAGATCACTGAAATCTTGCCGTCCATACGTAACGTTGCCGCAATGCATCACTGAAATTCTAGATCCGGTCCAGATCGGGCAACTATTTGCAAGCGCGTCTGCAGTACTAGATTTCAGTGACATGTTTCAATCATGAAGAAACCGTTGGCCACTGATTACAAGGAGATGCTGCAGGACAGCTTGGCGAGTCTGTCTGAGCTCAATGAGACAGGCATGGACCAAGAAACGTCCTTGTGACAGTTATCACAGGTTGGAATTACTACTGGAATTAAAGGATCCGCCGGTGAACGAGATGGATCAAAAATTTGGGCCGAAGATGGACCCGCCCATTACGAAGAGTGGGCCGGGGATAGATGGGCCGACGTGGGGGCCGCTAGTGAACGAGATGCATGGGCCGGGCGGCCTTGTTGACTCTCTTTTCGATTCGGTGAAGGAAAATCCAATCGACGCGGTGGAGTGGATGCAAATAATTTTAATCCCGTATTGGATTTTTCTAACACGCTGGCTCTGGCTAAAAGCAGCGCTTGAGGTCCGTCATCGCCGGGTCTGGTGGCGCGGACCTGTTACCCTACGCATCAGGGGTAAAGGAGTTTGATAGCCTATGATATGACGATATCTATATAGGTGGTGGCGTGTCAGGTGACACGTTGCGTAATGTCTTGCTTGCACTATCATCTCCTTTTGTATTTTTAATTAATTATTTGCTTTAAAATTAATTCTTTATTACCACTTATTTTTGTAGTGGTACGGAGGATATTTGTTTTGAAAGACAACTTACCTTAGGATCTAGATCATAGTATCTAGATCCAACGTCTGAGGTTTTTTATGCGGCCCAAGTTTCGGTGGTAGTAACATATCCAACCACCTATATAGTGAAAAACATCGCAGACGTTAGATCCAGATTTTGTGGCCTTAATTGATGGTTGCATACGTTGCACACGAATCTTGGTTGCACATGATACGTTGCCGAAAAAGTAAAAGCAAATTATTTACAGACACAACTAGGAGTATGAAAGTTCCCAATTACTAAAGACGATAGAAAAAACAAAAATATACTATGGCGCACAGGCAGCCAAACTAAGCCCTGAAAACGGAGTATCTTTGTGTTTGCTTGTTCTCATATCATGTTTTTTTTTTTTATCTTTTTATTTCGTAACACATCCTCTCTACCTATTCCGGGATGAGCCATGATTCCACTGCAACCATCAGACATCCATGCTCCCCATCCCACTATCTTTGTTTTCTCTAACAGCCCTACCTCGGGTACAACTTAAATTTGGTATTTGTGCTAAAAAAAATAGTCAGCTAATTTCTCATTTTTGCATTCTGTATCTATGGCTGGAACAGGAAGCATTTGTTGGTCAGTATCCCTGTGCACAGTTGACACACCGACAGCAACTTATTATGCATATATACTCCTACTGGTCAATTAGCCTACACGCCGGCAATGCAATCTACTGTCCTAAACATCATCCATATATCCTTGGCTTTGATGATGACAAGAGTACTGAAAAAAAAAGTATGGCGAAGTAATCTGTAGTACCTCTCGGATTTGGTCTTCCCATCCGAATCCGTTTTGCTGCCCTCTCCCTTCCTCCGCGCGCCGTGGCGTCACTGCTCGATGGCCGTGTGGAGCCTACCGCCACCGCTCGCCGGCGCATCGCAAGCGCAGACGCCCTGCGGTCTTGCCGGTACGCACGCCGCCACAGTCGTCGGCGCCGCCGCCGTAGCCTCGTAGCCCGTAGCGAGCGAGCGCAGGGGAAGCGCACGCGGCACGTCGCGCACTGTGGGCTGGTCGACTCGGTCATGGGCTTTGCTCGGCTTCTTGGGCCGCGCAAAAAAACTTTGAGTTTCCCATACCGCGGGCCTGAAAGCTTTGATTATGGGCCCATGATTCGAAAGAATGTGATTCGACATTTTTGTTCAGTGCGCACGAGAGACATATCCTGACTTGATGTTTGATCAGGTCAAGACTAAACATGTTAGAATTTATCATTCGCTATTGCAAGGCTGCCATTGTTTTTGTCTAAAGGCGTGTATGTGAAATACATTTGCTAGATATCTTGCGTGTATTGGCTGTTTATTTTTGTCATAAAAACTTGGTTTTAAGTTTATACTGAAGTTTGCCAAACCTGAAATTTGAGAAATACAAATTTTCTACCGGCAAGCACCTGACATAAGAGCAATCTTTTGCACTAGTTTTTGTTTCAAACTAGCAATCCAGATACCAATCATTTATTCAGGTGCTAGTACATGGCGTCGAAGTACTAGAGAGAAAGATCATGTACAGTTTCAGAATTCAGACCTTGGCAGTACAGAGAGTGCAGATCCTGATATCTCCAGGTTCAGCTTAATATCTGTACCTATGCCTGCGGCTATGTTTACATATTCACTAGTTTCAGTGATCTTGATATATGAACCTAAACAAGACACATTTCACAACCATATGTTGCGACAGGTCAGCGAATGAGGACTACGTCAAGTCAATCTAACCTTGTTCAGCAGCATCCGATTGCTCGCCATGTCTGAACATTCTTGCCACCCAATTGTTTCTTGGAGATGGATCGGACCGGCAAAGGATGCTGTACAGTTTCAGACATTCCCTGGAGGAGTTCATCCACCACTTCACACATGAGGTGCTCAAGGATGCCATACTCTATCTCGGCAACAACGTTTGCGCCGTCCCGAGTTAGCCATTCCATGTTCTTGAAATCTTCCTCAACCAGCCTACAGATTGGCTGCCAGATTACAGACACTTCTGGCGTGATCACCTCGTCTTTGTTCACCACTCTCCTGTTCCTCCTCTCCCTATCTGAACATCTTGAGACATGGCAGGAGCTTCTTGGAGGAGACAGGTTGTCCAACTGGAAGAAATCTGGATGCAGCTTCCTCCTTGAGTTCTTGTGTTCCAATATCGTCTGAGGTTCATCTGCGGTAAGTGGATACAGTAACAGCGCTGTCAGTGGCAGGAAGCCAAGAAACAGGTCATATGTAGCCGATTTATTTGACTGAAAGTCTGAAACAAACAATTGGCAAAACACTGCAGCTTGCCGTTCACACAGATGATGATCCGTAAATCAGTTTGTGACGCTTTTTCCTTCTCTGAGTTTTATGATTTTTTGGACCATGTCAATTGCCAAGTTACTATCAAGAACATGGAGTATTTTCCCTTTGTCCCACTGCTTTTACAGCATTCAGGGGCAGAGCATCAAGGAATAACGAGGCGACATGAAAATGAGGTTTCAGAAACTTGGATTACAACGCCTTGGAGACTTGGACTGATTCGATAAACATGGACCACCACTTTTTTTTTTTTGTTTAGATATATGTTATTAATTATGGAAAAAATTAGCTAAGCACAAGCCTGACAGATTGTTGTAAATGAACTGCAGTTCTGGCAAGGACATGGGTTTTTTCAAATATTTCTCTCTCTCTCTCTGTGATAAACATGGACCACCATTTTTTTTTGTAGACTTGGCAGATGCTACAAAGCCTTGACAATTGTTGTAAATTGCAGTTCTGGACATGGGAACCCTTGAGTAGAATTTGATGGTGCTACAAACTTGAAAGATTGCTGGAGATTTCTTAGCAGATTTCAGATAGTTTTTGTATCTTGACAGATTTTGTTGGAGATGAACAGCAATTCTGATACGAAGTTGAGGAAACGAGCAGGACGAACGAACCTGAGGTAGCCGAGCAGGGCTCTGCGTGCTCCACCTCTTCCAAGGACGACGAGGTGGTGGTGGTGGTCGACGACTCATCATGGACCTCCAGGACGGACACCGGGCTGGAGTGGTGCGCGTCGCACTCGGCAGCCGTCGTCCTCCTGCGGCGAAGGACGAGGACGCGGCCCGCCGACTGCGACTCCGCCTCGTCGTCGTCGGCGAACCGCAGCCTGCGGCAGCGTCCGTTCCTCCTCTTCACCACCCCGCCGCTTCTCGTTGCCGTGGCCGTGGCCTCCGCCTCCGTGGCGGCGAGCAGGAACTCGAGCTCCTCCTTAACGTCGCGCTCCCGCTCCGGGTCCTGGTCCTCGGGACTGAAACTGAGGAGCAAGAACTCGTCGCTCTCCTGCCTGAGGTACGCCGGCCTCTCCCGCAGCGACGCGGACGCGCGGACCACCCGCGGCGACGACGGCTGCTGCTGCTGCTCCCAGGGGCTAAGCGACCCCTCCGCCGAGCTCGCGGAGCGGCTCCGCCGCAGCGGTGGCGTCCGCTGGGACTGGGACTGAGACTGCGCGTGCGGCGCCGGCGACTCGGGTGGCATCGCGTCCAGGCCCATGAGCCTGGCCACAATGCAGGGGCTCCTCAAAGGCTCCTCCGTCTCCGGCGTGCAGCACGGGTGGCGTGCCGCGGCGGAGCCTGGACGGCGGTCGGAGGCGGCACTGCCGCCGGTGCTGTGCGCGCACAGGAGGCGGCGCAGGAAGTCGAGCGCGGGTGTCGAGGACGACGACGCCAGCTTCGCCATGCGAGCGGCTCGGCCAGCCGCTCGTTGACTGGGTGTGCGTGCGTGCGCGGGCGGGCGAGCTGAACTTGCTCGGCACGGGGAGTGGAATGGGAACTGGGAAGAATCAAGAAAGAAGGTGGTGGTTTGAACTGGGAGCGGAGGGAAAACAGAGGAGAATGGGAGGAAGAAGCTGCACGGCGAGCAAATGGAATGGAAGGAAGGCGACGAGGCGGCTCGGCTTCACCTTGACGTTTGTTGAAGAACGTGGGTGAGTGAGAATGTGGTGGAAAGCTTTGGAAGCCATGCTTGGGTTTGCGCGAGGATTAATCTCACTCTTGTCCTTGTACTGTCGGATGAGATGATTCAAGGATTAGAGCTAATTAAATAGTACCGCATACCCGTTGTTGCCATGTACTACTGTCTGTATTTTATGAAGAGTGTCATTTTAATTACCATAAATGAAAAAGAATAAAAAATAAGTTTCACAAAAAAAATTGTGAGAAATATTGATATTTAAGGTACTAAATAAATATTGGTAGATTTGCCATGAAATATTGCTTATAAATTTAGTTGCTAATAGCTGGTAGCTAATATTAGTTGGCCAACAGTTAGCTAATTCAATCCAAGTAGTGATAGAGTTGTTAAGTTTGATAATGGCTAATTCCTGTGTGATCAAAAGGCGGTAATTATCAAATAGGTTCTAAATCTATTTGGTGTCATAAATGTTAATAATTACCTGCTCTGTAAATCTGATCAATAATAAGATAGTTTTAACTTAGAACCAACAATTATATATTGTTAAAGAATTAGCCATAATTTATACCCCCCATTCCAAATTATAAGTCAATTTATTTATTTTTTTATATATTTATGTTGTTATGTATTTAGATATAACAATAATATGTCTAGATACATAACAAAAAATGGATGAACTAAAAAGTTAAAGGAACCTACAATTCGAAGCGAATGGAGTATATTATATTATAAATGAAAATTAGCCATCAAAGTATGCTTTTAAAGACCACACCACAAAGGAGCAGAGTAGTGAAGTGTAGAAGATGGCATGCATATTTTGGACAGGACCTTAAAGGTGCCTGCCACATCACAAACGAGCCAAAGCCGTTTGAGACTTTGATAGCCTGGATCTGAATTGGTTGAGAGGCAGAACAAGCCATCCATCCCCAAAGCAATTTTAGGCTGGCTTATTATAGCTAAATTCAACTTTGAGGATGCCTTTTGCAACGGACTGGAGGAGACAAATCGCACAAAGCGCAGAGTGTCTTGGATTAGAGTCAAGTGTGAAAGGCTTTGCAAAGCAGAGTACAGTAGCTGTTGTGGGCGGGGACTCCGTTTGAAACACACAAGACAAACGCGAGCGCGATGGAGGTTACCGACGGTAATGGGCTTGTGTGTACGGAGTAACTGCTGGGGTGGTGGTGGTGGGCCTGCGGGCTGGTGCGCGCTGCGCGCTGTTACGGATTTGATTTGACGAAAAGCCAGCCTGGTGGGCCTGCGATGTCTTCTTCGCCGGCGCTCCGGGGCCCACAGCAGCAGCAGCAGCGTGTGGGGTAGGGTCATCATCGGTCATGGTCAGGGGCCCAGCCCGAGCACTAGCCGGCCAGTCTACTGATGATGGATGCAGTGATGGATCGATCGGTGTTGGACACGCGACGTCAGGTCAGGTCAGCAGTCAGCTCTGCATGGGCCTGGGCCTGTCACTGCACTGCTCCTGTACTGGACAGGACAGGTCTGGGCTCTTCTCTCTGGGCCTCTGCCAATGCCAGACTTGCAGTGCCTGGCTGCTCTGCCTCTGCTGCTGTTCGTCCGGCTCGGTCTCCCCTCCGGCCCTCCCGTTTCACACTGCTCTGTTTCGTTCCATCTTTTAACTGTTCCATTCCACGCACCGGACGCACGCACTGCAAAACAGCTTTTTACTGTTCCATTCCACGCACGGGCGGGCGGGCGGAGCCGACGCTCGCGGAAAAAACTTACGTGAGCCCAGGGCTTTTTTGTTCCATTCTGCCTCCGGTGCGCCCCCACTCTAGATTTCGTCAATTCTCGATCGTACGGCGACTCAATTAATCGGCCCAGCTGGCTCCGGCTCCATTGGCCGGCTCGATCAGCTCACCTGGAACAACACCGCCCTCGCTTCGTATTGGCTCAGCTCGCCAGGTCCAGGTCCACTATACGTCTCATCTAGTCCACGCCATTGCGCCGCCCCAGTTCGCGTCGTATCTCGAGGGGCGGAGCAGGGCGGCCATGGCTGATGGGCGGCGAGGGATGGAGGTCAACGAAGGCGGCGGCCACCACAACGACCCACGACCATGGCGACATCGCGGCGGCTACGGGCGGTAGTAGGCGGTGCAACGAAACCCTACCCGGCATGGCGCCGTGGGTATGCACCCGGTTGCGGGGCATACCCATGATTTGCGGAAAACAATTAACAAGTATACAAGTTCATATATCACGTATCTTATACATTACGGCTTCCTTTTGTGCATCCGCATACCCGGTGGTCGATTCGGCTCCGCCCGGTGCTACCCGCAACGTCGTTGGAACCCTGGTTGGCTAGCACGAACGCCGCTCCGTCGCAATCGGACCTCGGTGCTTCTTTGCGGCTTGTCCTCGCTTCATCATGATCATCGCTCCATGTCAAGTCCTATTACTTAGTAGAGCTGTGATGATCGATACATGATCATCGATCTGTGATGATCGCTCCATATGAAGTCCTTTTTTTTTTAAGGAATGTCAAGTCCTATTACTTATTAGCGCTAATGATCACTTCCTTTTTTTTTTTTAACGAACTAATGATCGCTTCCTCAGATTACATGATCCATCTTTGAATGATGTTGTTCGTGGCGATCATGGAGAAGAGGAACAACAAATATCGGATGTTAGATTAGTGGAGAACGAAGTGCCAAATGAGGTAAAAAAAAAATAAAAGTAATAAAAAAATAAAAGGACTATATATTATGCAGGATCTTTCATTTTTTTATGCAGTTCAGGTAGACAAGGAAGATGGTCGTATAGCATTGAAGTGTTCGCCATCAAAAGAACTTCTTGATAAATTGCAGAAAGCCCTACACAACTTCAACCTGGAAGCGGATACTCATCTAAGTGAGATGCATGAAAATTCCAATGATGTTTCTCCAATTTCAAATGAAAGTGTTCAACAACCACTAAACGGTGTAATATCATTTAAAATTCCCAAAGTAATAAAAGGACCAAGGAATACACGTTTTAAAAATGTTGTTGAAAAGAATGCAGGGAAGAAGAAGAAGGATGGTCAGAAGAAAGGTACTGACCTACCTAATACCTTTTGCTTACATTTTTTAGATATTATATTATCATATATTTATATATATATTTTATTGTAGGTGGAGAACTCCAAAGTAATGATGTACAAACAAGAGACGAACATGTTGGGCCCCTCTGTAGCCGTGGAGGCTCCTTTTCGTGCAAAATTTGGATATGCTAACTCCGCAATACCACAATTCAATTTACTTGATGATGCTTACGCAATGGCTGCTCCATACTTACTAGGGAGGATACACACGTCTCTTAATGGGAAGTTGATAAAGATGCTTTGCCGCGGCAAAATGCTTGTAGGGAGTTACAGTTTGATGGAGTGCAAGATTAATGAGTCGGTGTACCTCTTTTGACCAAAGTTTCAATTTATCGGAACTACAGTTATCTATTTTTCTATTTTGCTTGTGAACTGCCGTATGTGGCTGTAGTTGATTATCCGTTTGTGAATATCGGTTTTTAATTGTTGATTATCCATTTTTGACTTCTAGTTGGATGTCTTGTATTTATTTATTAATTTAATTTGAAGGGCCATGAAATCCCATGGTGATTGGGAGATGTTTCAGTCAATGCAGAGTCACGGCTGACACATTCTGGCCTCTAAGCTTTTATCAAAAAAAAAAAAAAAAATCAATCCATCTTAGGTCCACGCGAGGACGTGCTATGGCATGTACTAGATGAGACGATATTGGACCTGGCGAGCTGAGCCAATACGACGCCAGGGCGGTATTATTCCACGCGAGCTGATCGAGCCGGCAGACGAAGCCGCGCGCGGGGAGCCAGCTGGGCCGATTAACAGAGTCGCCGTACGATCGAGAATTGACGCAATCTAGGATGGGGGCGCACCGGAGGCAGAGTAAGCCCTGGGTTCACGTAAGTTTTTTCCACGCTGGCACTCCATACCCAACCGCACTTTTGCTTCGTAGCCGACGCTGCGGCACCATGTCCATGAGACGTCCGACGAACGCGCCCGGTGGAGTGTTGTAGCCACCGGTAGAGTGGTGACGAAATGTCACTTTCCATTGACACTGACTGGAAACTCGGGCGTTCGTCAGTTCCAACTTTCCAAGACCATGCTTCACAGCGTTGTTCAGATCGAATGGAAAGCATAAATATGCATGCTCTCATAAAGTTCAACTTGAACCTGAGTTGATTTTCAGCCAAGATCACGCATACAGTATGCTCTAGCCTCTAGTGCTCAGCTCAAATGGTTCTTTCTAACCTGAACATGAACAATAAAAACGAAACACAACAGAAAAGCAGAGAGAGGGAAACAAGCAGAGCGGGCTTGTCCGCGAACACGCTTGCATCAGATCCCATGACTCATGCGTCACGAACTCACGATGGAATTGATGATCATGTAGGTACTCAAGAACTATTTTTTCGAAAACTGGTAGTACCGAAGAACTATGGATTTGCATAACTGCACATGTCACCGGACCAGCCATATATACAGACTGATTTGAGGTGTGTTAGCAGCAGCGTGGGACAGGGAAGTAGATTTGGGAATTTGGTGAAGCATGCCAACATTTATTGTGAACAATTTTCATAATCAATCCTTCCTAAACTCTCGCTTAGGCTACGCTCCTACCACCACTGTGGACAGGTAACTCTCGGGTTGGGCTTCATCTCTCGGACGGGCCTGGTCCTCAAAGCCTGCGGCCCAGCAACTCCTTGTCCACCAGGTTCTTCAGTAGTAGCTTGTATTGTCTGAGCAGAGCAGGTGCAGTACGGCAAAGGTGGTGCAAGAGACTGATTATTATTATTAGCGATTCACGGATCAATATTTTATTTCAGTAGGTCATGCACAACAGGCATTATAATCACACCCAAGAGAAACATTACGGCAATCTCAGTTGCAGTGTTTTTCTTATTGGGATCAACAATGGGACTTACAAACTACAAATGCACAACTGACATCAAGGGCAGCCACCTCAGGTAGATAACACCTATATTGCCTGTATATCCATCAGAAATTCGGATTGTTTTGACCGCCTACAGTAAGGTGGGAACAATCACAAGTCGCAAACTTAAAGTGTCCAACATAGCAAATGAAGTATGTAAAACTCAGATTTGAGTACCTGCCCGCTAATTTAGATAACTGATGCCGACCTGAAGTCACAGCTGCAACACAACTAGTTTTACATTGTCCAAACTGCAAGGTAGAAAAAGAGATAATCGCAACCCAAAATGTTATGAGTCTAAATAGTTACATCACCAGAAAATCAGTACACAGCAAAAACGAACAGTCCTAAAAGCTCATCCGACTACATAAACTCAGAAACGCAACTTGCAAACATCACAGAACGCTTCCTGGTTGATTCAGACGCCCAAGCAGCTTTAGATTGTCATGCACCAGATGTTATCTCTGGCCCGTTAGTTGTAGTAGAGAGCATCAATTACTGCAGAAAATGTAAAAAGAATTGAGAACAAAATCAGCAGGTTGATGATTGCATTGCCCATAAGTAGAAACAACATTGTATGATGAATCTGCTACTAAATAAGAAAACGACAACTTTACAAACATTTACTAATCCAAAAAGAAACCACAGTGGCATCTAGAGTTTCAGTTAATATCAAATGATGCTGGCTGATAATGATTTCAGAGCCTTGTTTTCCTCATGTGCCAGCCATGGACATCAAGCTGCAGCTGCCCACAGGGATGCATTCGACCCATCGAATTGAGAACCAAAATATGTAGAAGTAATGCCGGTATGCTACAAACATAGACATATAAATAGAGTTTATCTTGTTCATTTTTACTTTGTAGTTATATGCAGACATGCCACATTCTATTGATCTTAAATATGACAACACCAAAACAATCAGTGGTGGTTTACTGCCAGATAACAAGATCATAGCCTAATGGTTGTATGTTTTAGTAGCACCTCCACTGGCTGGGTTGACTCCAGGGTCTAGACTCTAGTTTAGTTCATTTCATAGTTTTCAAGCAAATACCACTGAGAGAGCATATATCATGTGGAATGTAAGGTTTTAGCATTAAGGGGAAAAGAATATACTATGAGGATCATCCATGGAATTGATCAAGAAAGCAGTAAGCTCTCAATAGGCGCAAGTTTATCTCCCAACATTGCCTGAGGCTAACTTGGTTCAAATATTTCTACTGGGGCCAATTTTGCATTATCTGTAAATTGTAGAATTTAAGAACTATACAATGCATGTTTTACAGGGCACAAAGTTAGCAATGGATCTGCACTCAGTAGAAGGATTTGAATGGCCTATTTGTTCAGCAAAATTCGATCCAGCACTTCACAAAATTATATATAGCTTCTATAGTTTTAATTCAACTAAAAGTATTATATATCAATCAAATGTTAACCCAACTATCAGAGGTAACAAAGGTAGTAAGGATCTGAAGATTTAGGTACATAAATGGCAACTACTCAGCACAAAAGCATAATAAAATATGATATTCATGTAACAAATCTGGGGCTTGAGAACATTGTTAATAATCACTTCAAACTTTCAGAGCATATCAAATTAGTTAAGAACCTAAGGTAAAGCAAGAATAACAATGATGTTTGCTATATCTTTAGAGATTCCCATATATTAAGCAGACGCTATCAGGCGTTTGGACTAATACAACGCTTAACATGCATTCTGATGCGTCATAGCCTACGATGTTGTACCAGACCTTTCTTGTTCCTTGCTCCGAGGATACGAATCTGAGCTATTAATTGGAAAAGGTAGGGTCCGAAGGATCGGAACTACAACCGTCTAGTCTACTACTATTGAATCCGAAAGAAGCAATATTTCAACAGATGGTTACATGGATGACAAAGGGTGGCGGGTCTTATGTTTGGTTTAACCTGGCAAAATGCTATGAATTTAAATAGTTCACCACCAAAAAATTTGCAAGTCCCAAACAGTTATATCACAGTAAAATCAACTGACATGTTCCAAAAGCTCATCCCACTCAATAAACTCAGAAACACAACTTGTAAATATGACGAAACGCTTACTCGTTGTTTCAGAAGCCCATGCACAAGCAGATTGAGATTGTTATGCACCTGACGATTACCTCCTGGCCCCTCATTTACAGAAGAGGCATCAATTACTGCAGAGATGCAAAAATAATAGAAAACAAAAATCAGCAGGATGATGAATGCATTGCCTAGCAACCTAAGTAGAAACAACATCACATGACGAATCTGCTACTAAAAGAGACAAAGGACAACTTTAAAAACGTTTACTAATCCAATTACTCCAAAAAAAAAAACCCGTTTACTAATCCAAAAGCAACTATAGTGGCGTCAACATAGTTTCTTGAGCGCTGTTATTATCTACACATATGCATGCTTGTTGCTAACTGACATTCAATTACTTGCAGTCTAGAGGACATTAATAACAAATCATTCTTGAGCACTGATATTAATTTCATATATGCAGGCTTGGTGCCAAACTCATATATTGTTACTTGCAGTCTAGAAGACATTAATAACAATTCATTCGTTGATATCATCTTCATGTATGAAGGCTTGTTGCTAACTAACAAATATTTCTTGCAGTTTAGAAGACATTGATAGCAAATCATATATCAAATTAAAGGATGTAAAGTTACACAGCAGCAGCACACATAGATATAAATAAATACATGCTTAGCTACATATATCACACCTGGAACGCTTGTATAAGGAATGATGTACGCAAACGAAGAGGTATGAATCAATGCCAAACGCCAACACCTTGGTAGCCCTCCCTGAATTGAGTTGGACCATATAGACAGCCTGAGAGTGGTTACGCAAAGGTGTGTCCACAAAGATGACATCGGTGCCCTCCGCAAATCCGACCAAGTTGACACTGTTATTCCAGGAATGGGGATCAGGTGGCCACCGTGGAGATGGTAGGGCACCATTAGGTAGCAGTAGCACTTCCTCAAGATCTATGGCCCTGCCTCTTGTCCATCGTGCAACTTCGTCACTGTTTGAAGCTGCTTCCCTTGACCATAGTTGTAGTCGGAGGCTTGATTCGTCCTCCTCGATGCGCATGCATCCTAGCGCACCGTCCCTCAGGGGCATCACAAAAAAGGGCGACATTTGGGACATCGGCCTTGGAGGCCCTTCGATGACCGATAAGCGCTGTGCACCAAGCTGGTACTCCCAGGCATACGACCTCCCGTGGAAGTAAAGAGTGTCTCCCACCAGGGTGTTGGTGAATGGCGAGATGCCAACATACCTCAAATTACTCGGATCGGGCAGCTGAACAGAGACCGCATCACTCCAATTGTCCGTCTTCGAGGAGTATACACGACCATATGTGACAAGGGCGTGACTCCAGATGAAGGCCACGCGGAAGGGGCCACCGTGGCACATGCTGTGGTCGCAGCCTTCCATAGCGGCGGAGCAGAGAACCGCGGCGTTGAAGAAGCAGCCGCATACCTCCGTGAGTGGGGGCGAGAGCCGGGGAACGCAGCGCTGCTCGTTCGTCAACGGGTCCCAGACGACGAGGTCATAGTTCAGGTTGGTGCCGTGAAGTGGGCTCGGCGCGCGGAGGAGGACGCGGCCGTGGCGGCTATCGAGCACGACCCGCCCCGGGAGGTCCCTGGCGGCGGGGCGGCGGGAGGCGGGGTTGCTGGGGACGAAGCGGGACGCGTTTCCATTGACGATTTGGAGGAACCCCAAAACTGATGGCGGGTGGAGCTCCCGGTGGCGGCGGCGGAAGACGGGGTCAGCAATGATGCGGCGCCAGCGCTTGCAGGCGAGGGAGGCGCGAAGGAGGCACGCGGGATCGTCCGGTGGGAGGCGGAGGAATGCCTCGCCGAGGAGTTCGTCCGGAAGCTCGGGCGGCGGCGTTGGCGGCGGCGGCGGCGGCGGCGGCATGGCTGGGGTCGCTCGATCGAGCAGGAACCGAGGCTAGGGTTTGAGGTTTGGGGAATGGGAGGGGAAGAGCCGAAGAAGACGGAGGAAGAACGAGCGCCTCAGCGTCAGCGCCACTGTCTATAGTGGCCATTCGGACCTCTCGGCCTAATCTAGGCCCGTTCTAGGTGCGGCCCATAGTGACTCGCCTAGACTGTTTTGGGTAGGGCTGCTGCGGCCTGCCAACTAAGTTAGGCCAGCACGACTGCTCGAGGCCCGGTTCAGAAGAGAATAGACGACGAGCATGTATTATGAAGAAAAATATTAGTGTCTTCTAGACTGCACTATTGCACAATTGCAAAGCTTCCCTCTCTCTGATTTTCTCGATCTGCTGCCCAAGGAAAAGCTGCTTTCTTCTTTGCAAGCTTGACGAAATGGTGCTTTCAATTGACACTGACTTGATGCAGTTCAAGCTTGCTGATAAAAACTGAATCTCAACCCCGGAATTCGTCGGTCCAACTTGCCAAAACCATGCACAGCGTTGTTCAGATCGAACGGAAAGCACAAACTTTCCAGGAGCATGGTACTCTCATGAAGCTCAACTTGAACCAGAGTCAATTTTCAGCGAAGAGCACGCATATCCTGTAGTGCTCAGCTCAAAGTGGCTCCATCCATACGAAACAAAGACAGAAAAAAAAGATCGAGGGATACAAAGCCAAGCGAGCTTGTCCCAGAAGCCACTAGCATCCCTGAGCAGGATACCATGGCTCATGGTCACGAACTCACAATAAAATTGATCGTGTATGCACTGAAGATGTATTAACTCATATAACTATTTATGTGACAGATGAAGATAATTAATTCGTTGTTTGGATTCTCTACCAATGCGGCATGAGATTCCAACAGGAAACATATCTGAAAGCTAGAAAACCTTAATCTACATCATCCATGCATACAACATTCCTTCGGACCTGACAATGAACGTGACCAACGGGACATAAACCTTAATCTGCATCATCCATGCATACACGACAGGCATCATAAACCCACCGTATAGCAAACATCGAATATGCTGTCAGTTGCCGTGTTTTTCTTCTTCGGATTAAAATATGGGACATACAAAATGCAGATGCACAACTGACGTCAAGAGCAGCCAGCTCAGGTAGATACACCTGTATTGCCTGTATATCCATCAGATTGTTTTGACTTCCTACAACAGGGTGGGAGGAAACCACAAGTTGTGCACTCAAAAGTGTCCAACATAAAAACTGCACATATGAGGTAGGCAAAACTCAGATTGCCAATACCAGCTCATGGATTCAGATAACTGATGCAGCCCCAAAATCATTATTGATGCAACACAACTAATTTAATATTTGACCAAACGGCAGGAAAAAGAGACATAATCGCAACACAGGATGTTATGAAATTAAATAGTTCTATCACTAGAAAACCAGCAAGTCCCAACCAGTTGTCTCACAGCAAAATGAACTGACATGTCCTAAAAGCTCATCCTGCTTGATGCAAACGTCACAAAACTCTTCCTGCTTGATTCAGAAGCCCCTCAGTAGATTGTCATGCACCTGAAGCATCATCTCCTGCCCCTCAGTAGCAGAAGAGGCATCAATTACTGCAGAGGTGTAAAAGATAATCAAGAACAAAAATCAGCAGGTTGATGAATATATTGCCTAAGAAACTAAGAAGAAACAACATCGTAGGACAAATATGCTACTAAAAGAGAACATGAAAACTTTACAAACGTTTACTAATCCAAAAGCAGCCACAGTGGCATCAGAAAACTTTCATGAGTGCTGATATTGTCTTCGTGCAGGCTTGTTGCTAACTAACATAGAATTACTTGCAGTCTAGAAGACATTAATAACAAATCATTCTTAAGCGCTCATATTATCTTCATATATGCAGGCTTCTTGCTAAACTCACATACTACAAGAAATTATGTGCAGTGTTGTTGATATTTTTTGTTAAATATGGGAAATGGACGCCTCATCTTATAAACCTGGTGATAGTTTAGGCCATGGTAACATCGAGGTGTTTAGGTAAGTTTCTGCTTTTTGTATTGTATTTATTCTTTCAAGACGTGAGTGATTTCCCTGCATCAGAAATGATTTCCCTTTATTCAAATATTTCTACTTGAGCTAATTTGCATTATCTGTAAATTGTAGAATTTAAGAACTACACAATGCATGTTTTAATGGACACAAAGTTTGTAATGGGTCTGCACTCAGTATAAGGATTTGAGCGGGCTATTTGTTCAGTAAAATTCTGATTCAGAAGTCAACTGAAGTATCATATACCAAATGTTAACCAACAATAATAAGAGGTAGTAAAGGTAGTAAAAGTCTGGAGATTTAGGTACATAAATGGCAACTACTTAGCACAAAAAGCACAATTAAACATGATGATCATGTAACAAATCTCAGGCTTGAGAAAATTGTTAATAATCACTTCAAACTTTCAGATCACATCAAATTGGTTAAGTATCTATGACAAAGCAAGAATAACAATGATATTTGCAATATCTTTGGAAATAAGAGAAGCAGTATTTCAACATATGGTGACATGGATGACCAAGGATGCTTGGTATTATCTTTGGTTTAACATGGCAAAATGCTATGAATTTAAATAGTTCAGCACCAGAAATCAGCAAGTCCCAAACAGATGTCTAACAACAAAACTAACTGACATGTCCTAAAAGCTCATCCCAATGCATAAACTCGGAAACACACAACTTGCAAACATCATGAAACGCTTACTGGTTGATTCAGAAGCCCATGCACAAGCAGGTAGAGATTGTCATGCACCTGATGCATCATCTCCTGGCCCCTTAGTAGTAGAAGAGGCATCAATTACTGCAGAGGTGTAAAAAATAATCAAGAACAAAAATCAGCAGGTTGATGAATGTACTGCCCAAAAACCTAAGAAGAAACAACATCGTGAGGGCTAATATGCTATTAAAAGAGAACATGACAACTTTACAAACGTTTACTAATCCAAAAGCATCCACAGTGGCATCAGAAAACTTTCTTGGCTGGTATTACCTCCATATATGCAGCCTTGTTGCTAACTGACATACAATTACTTGCAGTCTAGAAGACATTAAATAACAAATCATTCTTGGCGCTAATATTATCTTCAGTATATGCATGCTTGTTGCTAAACTCATATATTATTACTTGGCAGTCTAGAAGACATAAATAACAAATCATTTCTTGAGAGCTGATATTATCTTCATATATGAAGGCTTGTTGCTAACTAATGAATATTTCTTGCAGTCTAGAAGACATTAATAGCAAATCATTTATAATAAATAAAGGATGTAAACTTAACAGAGCAGCAGCACACATAGATATAAGCATGTGCTGAGCTATATATACCTGGAAAGCAGAAGCTTGTATAAGGAATGATGATCTCATTATAAAAAGGAATGGGTGCAGTGTCAAACGCCGACAACTTCGTAGCCGTCCCTGAATTGAGTTGGACCATATAGATACCACCAGGGTGGTTATACGTCCGTGTGCCCACAAAGATGACATCGGTGCCCTCCACAAAGCCGAGCAAAGATGCACTCTGAAACCATGGAGATGATAGGGCACCATTAGGTAGCAGTTCCTCAAGATCTATGGCCTTGCCCCTTGCCCATCGTTCAACTTCATCACTGCCTGAAGCTGCTTCCGTTGACCACAATTGTAGACAGAGCCTTGATTCTACCTTCTTGATGACCATGCATCCCAGCCCACCATTCCCCATGGGCATCACCAAAAATTCTTGGCTCACCCGCCGTGGAGGTCCTTCAATGATCGATAAGCGTTGTGCACCAAGCTGGTACTCCAAGGCATACTCCAAGGTGCAATGGAAGTAGAGAGTGTCTCCCACAAGTGTTTTGCGGCGCCTCATGGGAACAGAACAAAGCTGACGGGGCTGCCGTATAGAGATTGCCTCACTCCAATTGTCCGTCTCCGAGGAGTACACACGAGCAGACAAGAACACTTTAGACAACCAGCCGCCAGTGGTGTGAGTCCAGATGAAGGCCACGCGGAAGGGGCCACCGTGGCACATGGTGTGGTCGCAGCCTTCCACAGTGGCGGAGCAAAGCACCGCGGCGTTGAAGTGGCGGCCGGATACCTTCGTGAGTGGGGGCGAGAGTCGGGGCAGGCAGCGGTGCTCGTTCGTCAGCGGGTTCCAGACGACAAGGTCATAGTTCAGGCTGGTGCCGTGGAGTGGGCTCGGCACGCAGAAGAGGACGCGGCCGTGGTGGCAATCGAGCGCGAACCGCCCCGGGAGGTCGCGCGCGGCAGGGCGGACGGAGGCGGTGTTGTTGGGGACGAAGCGGGACGCGAAGTCTCCGGAGTTGCGGAGGAACCCCACGACTGATGGCGTCGGGTGGAGCTCCCGGTGGCGGCGGCGGAAGACGGGGTCGGAGAGGACGCGGCGCCAGCGCTTGCAGGCGAGGGAGGCGCGGAGGAGGCACGCCGGGTCGTCCGTCGGGAGGCGGAGGAATGCCTCGCCGAGGAGTTCGTCCGGCAGCTCGGGCGGCGGCGACGGCATGGCTGGGGTCGCCGGATCGATCCAAGGAACCGAGGCTAGGGTTTCAGATTCGGGGATGTGGGGAATGGGAGGGACGAGTGAACGAAGACGGAGGAAGATGGAAGAAGAACGAGCGCCACTGTGAACTGTCATTGTGTGCAGTTACTGCTATAATGGCCATTCGGACCGCTCGGCCCGGTTCAGGCCCGTTCTGGACACGGCCCATAATCACTTTTGGGTCCAGAACACGTGTCCAGAACGGCACACTGTGAACGGCACAATGTGCCCATAGTTACTGCTCAGGCGTGATTTTTGGGTTGGGCTGCCTCAACAAGCACGGCTTGCCAACTACGGAGGAGCTTGCAAAGTTTGAGCTTGACCAAAAAGAAAAAAAATAAGGAGAGAAATAGCACATCAAAAATTTGCCCCCCCGCACCAAAGAGATCAACAGCGTTATTGTCTATTCAACGCTTCTCTCTCTGGTTTGGTCGATCTGCTGCCCACGAAAACGCTGCTTTCAGTCTCCCTCTCCCAGCTTCTTTGCAAGCTCGACGATGTTGTGAAATCATGTGTGTGGGTGAATCTCAAAGCAAGGAGGAAAATATCTAGCATTCTAGAGAATAAGAGAAGAGTTTAGAGTATGGTGGACTCTAGTGGGACTCTAGTGTACATAAGAAGACTCTAGAGTGTAGTGGACATGTTTATGGAGGAAATATCTAAAGGAGATATTTGGGGAGTGCTACCCATGGCCTCTCCCTATAAATAGGGGCTAGCCCCCATTGTAAAGGCATCCATGAAAGTGACTCAATAATAGAGAGAGCATCCATTCCTCCCAACATTCTCTTTGTGCCTTCTTGTGTGCTCGGTGGTTCGTGGTCCTACGGCGGATTCTCAACACGTTATCAAGCCGACGAGTTCTCTACGAAAAAGGTATGAACGATTCTGAAATTTGCTTCAAGTAATGGATACACAAGAGCACATACTTTCTTGCTCTCTTTTGTTGGATTGTTCTCTTTTGTTGGATTGTTCTCTCTCATTGGATCGTTGGCGCATCGGCAACGCCCAGCGACATGAAGGCGGCCTACGCCGCTGCCGCCACCCCACGGAGAGCGACCCATGGCGGCGCTAGGATGGCTACGCTTCCGCTTCGCCCGGCGATGCTAGGATGGCTCTGCCTCCGCTATCGCCAAGAACATAGGTGGCGCTAGGATGGCTCGCCTCCCGCCGCACCAGGTGTCAAACTTGCCGCTAGGATGGCTCTCGCCTCCGCTCACCAAGACGAATGTAGGTAGAATGGGCGCTAGGATGGCTGCGCCTCCCAGCCCACCAAGGTGGCGCTAGGATGGCTCTGCCTCCGCCCACCAAGGTGACGCTAGGATGGCTCTGCCTCCGCTCACCAGGCGATGCTAGGATGGCTCTCCCTCCGCTCGCCAAGACGAATGAAGGTGGTGCTAGGATGGCCCCCGCCGCCCCCAAGAAATGTACTGCCGCCACGAAGGCAAGCGGTCGGCCATCTCGATCACGAAGGCGGGGGAGATTAGGCATCCCCCGCCTCGAAGGCATGAGGATCGGGCATATCAGCGGCATAAGCGCTGGGAACCTTCAACCCCAATCGGTCCGCCGCCTGCGTGGCAGCACGAAAGCTCGGGCCAGGGGCAAGATCGCTTCACCGACGCGGAAATATCGGCGGGGCGCCACCCGGGAAGACGCCGATGCCGGGCCACTATGGTGGAGAGGAGATATTTTCTCAAATCGCAAAGGAAGTTGCGAAGAGAAATGGGGTAGCGAATTGTTTTTATGTTACTGTTATTTATGAGATCAGGAGGATGGAAGTGGATTATTACATTTATTTCGCATCCTTACTTTATTGTAAAGAATATTGAACTGTCGTCCTCGAAGATCTAACGCGCTGGCTAGCGCGCTGATTCCTTTTAAAATAGACGCCGTACATGAGCAAGAGTCACCAAAGATCCCGCAGATGTTGTGAATAAAAATTCACCGCCGGGCTTTAATGACCCCGAGAGAGCCAGGGCGCGCGATAGGGCCTAACAACAATACACTTGTCACGCCGCACGGTCCTCGTAGACCATAGAATTTCCTTATGCACGCTCGGCCTGGCCATTCAAAGTGTAGGGCGCCGCCCCGAGGCATGGGAGCTTGAAGTCTGCACCCACTCATGACCTTTAAGCCACCGCCACCGATCGACAAAGAGGGGCGGCATGCCCCCCCCCAATGTTCCTTCCGGAAGAAGGAAATGAGGAAAAGAATAAATATAAAAAGGGGGAGGATGGCTACATAATTAGCTTTGAAAAGCTACATAAGCCTTTCCAATATAGCACCTATGCGGCCTAAAGCCCGTCTTGCGGATGAGTGGCCGAAGCCTGTGCTTTACTATTTTGTTTACTTACTTATTTACCGTAATTTATTATTGCATTTATTTAATTATCGTGTTTTTACTTTATTGCAATTTATCTTATATATTTAAATTGCAAGTTGCTTCATAATCCTCGAAGATTACTTTCGAGAAAGTCAGTATAGTCACGAAGACTATGCATAAGTCGTAATCTCGAAGATTACGCACCGTTATCAATGCCACATGAATACTTGGTCCGCACACTAGCGACCAGGTCGTCATGGTATTAGTATGGTCTTCAATCCAAACAAAATGATAGTGGCTAGAAGTCCACTATATCATGCGGCCGAAGTCCGCACGACATTATTCGTGGCTCGAAGACCATTATAATATGCGGACCAAAGGTTATGAGACGAGTGTGACTGAAGTCCACCTCATTTCTTTATGCTATTATTATGATGACTATTTATTTTCATATTACACTTTTAATTACCGCATATTACATTAATATTTTGTGCTATTAATACCCTTTGGTATTAGATAATAGAGTAATCCTGAAGATTACTCCTGATCGTAATCCTGAAGATTACGATTGAAAGCATTTTTGCTTTGATCCATGAGCGCTAGCCTTTTTTTTACGCGACAGGAAAAAGTGACTACATAATGAGGTGGCCAGAAGCCCACCGAACAAACGAGGCCCGAAGCCTTGTATGCTCATGAAACTTTGATCGAAGTAAGGATCATGGATCGAGTATATACGGCTAGAAGCCGTTAGCGCTTAATCGGTGACAAAGCTCACCTCATCATGCCATTTTGCGGCTTCAAGCACCGCAAAACTTGCTAAGGCACGAAGACCTTACAAGGCATGATTAGTTATTGCAACTTTATATTACTATGCATTACTTTACTATGCGTTGCAATTTACTTTCTTGCATTTACTTAAGTTTGTTAGATTTATATTATATGCAAGATTATATTTGTTATGAATCACATATAATCGAAGATTATATGTATGAGACATTTGGGGAAGCGATCCCGAAGATCGCATAATGAATGTAATCTCGAAGATTACATATAGTCGTAATCGAAGATTACGCATTCAACGTCGCGCATTGATTATTACGCAGTATGTCGGACATTGCTTTAAGAAGGAATTCGCCGAGCTAGCCGTGGATGGCGGCAACTATCTTACTTGGGCTATTGATGTCGAGATAAAACTCGATAGCATGCGCCTCGATCATACCATTGCTCGGCTGTAGATGGCAAGGATGAACGGACACAATCCGATAAGCGTAGGCGTTGCGGTTTTTGCAACACCATTTACACCCGATTCAAGTCCGAGTATATGAAGGAGGACGATCCACTAGTTATATGGCGGTCCCGAAGGACCGCTTTAGCGGCAAAAAGTCGATTGTGCTCTCCAAAGCACAACAGGACTGGATCGCCTTACACTTGAAAGACTATACGCCCGTAGCGGCGTATGACTCGCTTTGCAAGGGATTGCGTCGAGGCTAGCGTGCTGTGTGACGTAAGATCACCGATCGCGGATATGATCGAGAAAACTCTTTCTACCTTCCCACCCGGCAACATAGTACTACATCAGCAATGCATTAAGTACTCAAAGTATTGTGAGCTGATAAGGGTACTATTGATTGCAAAACAACATAATGAACTAAGCAATCATTCTGCCCGGCCTGTTGGATTCACCAATGTGCCTGAAGCACATGCTAGCGTTGCTAAGGATTCTCGCAACCGCAAAGGCCGTGGAAAGGGAAAATGGGAGGGAAAAAGAGGTGTCATATTCAAAAGAAAGGAAAAGCCCAAGGGTGAAAGCGAATCCGAGAAGGTCATAGGTGAAACATCTAAACAGCAGGATCGCTGTTCTAGATGTGGTGGCACGGAACATTGGTCTCACATTTGTCGTGCCCCAAGACACCTAGTTGAGCTCTACCAAAGTCCTTCCAAAAGCAAGGACAGGAAGAGTCAACATAATCCTCACTTCACTAATGAGCCTGAAGCTCACAAGCATGATAGTATGCTTGCCGACACAAACGGCAAAGATGTCCAAATGGACAAAAGTGAGGATGACCTTGTCGATGGTGACTTTGATATATAGGGACTTGTAATATCATAGTCACAATGCAATGTCCAAATGTACTTGTGGAATTTGACCATTCATGCTCCTGAAGAGCATTTGCAATATGTTGAATGGTCATGCATGCTCGAAGAGCCTTTGTGACATTTTTTGAAGTTATGAACGTTGGTCTTTACACTATGTGCTAAATCCCCAAAGTCTCAAGCCAACCGCATACCCCCCACCCCTATTGCGGCTAGTGCGTGAGAAAGGACAAGTATTTCCCATCTGCGTATAATTAGTTATGTGGTATTTGTGCGATTACCACCACATCGGCACACACCATAAAAGGCCCCACCGAAGTTGGGATATATGAGCCTATGAATAGGGGTCTTCATAAGGCTCAAGTGTCTTGACTCGCATTTTCAAAGCATTAGGGGGAGATAGGCATCTTGGAATTTGGGAAATTGCATGATGAAATTTATTAGACTCACGCACTAGTTAGTCCGAACGTGGAAGTTGAGAGGATTGCAAATTGTTGCAAAATAAGCCGCCAAATACCTTCACCGATCGAAAAGTGGCAATGCCGCATTTACTGCAAATAAATGCGCCGAGAGAGCATGTGGAGCCCGGGAAGGTTACCGGCTCTATCGCGTCTCCGCCCGATCCTAGGTTGAGGGGAGACCTCAGGTAGGTGCTTTCGGAGACAAGTGTCCGCGGAGACGTCCGCAGAGACAAGGTCTCGAGCCGCTTGCATCAATTAAGGAATCAGTTGAAGAAGCTCAACCCGAAGTTGAGAACGCCCTTGAAGTGGCGGCTCGACAAGTCGTCGAAGTTGGTCCATGAAGGACCCCATCCTCGAAGATGGAAACCACCACGCGGGCTAATATAATATCGCATTGGTGGATCGGAATGCCCCAACTCAATCGTTATGGAAAATCATGATGAGTGGGATGATAAGGTTGCCATTAATTATGTGGAGATGGGAGAATCATATAATAAGAAAGACCACTATTGTCGACATATATTGCCTCAAAATTGCCGATTCAATGGGTCCGGATCCTAAACCAAAGTCCATGGCGAGTGCCGAAGCACTTTCGATTGGGACAAAATGGTAGCAAAGAATTGCAGAGAGTAGCGAGGTTATTGGACCCTGCAGGTTCAACACCTCTAGAAGACATCCCCGAAGGATGCAGCGGGTCTTCCTCATGAAGAGGAATAAATATGGCACAAAGCGAGGCTAGTGGCACAAGGGTTCACGCAGAGACCCGACATCGATGAGGTTTACTCTCCCGTCATGAATGGCATAGAGTTCGATATCTTATATTTATGGCGCCTAGTAACTTGAATTTAAAAGGCGGTTGGCAAATATGGTGACCGCGATACTTATATGGGTCACTTGATTCGAAATCCATATGGAGTCCCCCGAAGGACCCAAGATCCCCGGACCGAATCAAAAAACACAAATGTCCGCCACAAAACGGCGGTTGTGGTATAGGTTGAAATAATCCGAAAGGATGTGGTTCAACCATTTGAGTAAATCCCTCCCGAAAGAGGGATTACACATGATGAAGGATTTGATAAACCAAATCCTACTTGAGCCAAGACTCAAGAACCTCCTCGAAGGAGGGTTCATAAACCGCCTATGAAGTGGGTACTTAAAAAATTTTTGGGCATGTACCTCCCTCCTAAAATCCCCATGGTTGGCCAATCCCCGAAGTGGATTAGTCCCATTAGGACCAAGTTAGTTACAATTGGGACCTGAAGTTCCCTACTTAAGCACCATTGAGCACTAGTGTACCTAGCTTAACTACACAAGGGCTAATATTACGTTCGCGAACAAATTAATGGGAAAGGTACAACTAGAAGATATTAAGTTGGTGCTAAGATCTTGGTCCGTGGTTCCCGAAGAACCAAATCCCAACCATGGTAGGTTATGTGGATATTGGCTAAATATTTGACCCGCATAAAGGCCAAATCCTAGACTGGTTATGTATGTCTCTGTGGTAGTGCAACCATTTTATAGCAGTCTGTGAAACAGACCTTGGTTGCCACATCATCTAACCACTAAGAGATAATTGCCCTATATAAAGCCAGACAGGAATGTGTTTGGCTGCGACGAATGATTAACCACATCCGGAAGTCATGTGGTCTAAATGTCATCGACACCCCCACCATTATCTATGAAGATAATGCAAAGCATGTGTTGCATGTGATGCATACGGGCTATGTGAAGAGCAATCTCACGAAGCACATTGCTCCAAAGTTCTTTTATCCCCATGAGCTCCGTAAGAGCGGGGAAAAATAAAGATCCTACAAGCAAGATCATGAGACAATCTTGCGAGACTTGTTCATCAAGTCCCTACCCGCCTCTAGTTTCTATAAGTGTGTCAAAATTGACATGAGGCGGCTCAGAGAGTTGCAGGGTTCAGGGGGAGACATACCTCCAAGAACATAGCCCATGGTTGTGATCCACGAAGATCACGAGTCGGTCCCGAAGTTGATTTGAAACATCAATCTGTTGTACTTTTTTTTTCCCTTGATGAGTTTTTTTTTTTCCTTTGGGTTTTCTCATGCAAGGTTTTTAACGAGGCAACAGGTGCAAAACATGGTCGGGCGCGTGTGAATGTACTCTTTTCTCCTACCCTTTTTTCCCCCACTGGGTTTTGGGGGAGTTTTTAACGAGGCATGTACACATGCGCGATTCACCCAAGGGGGGAGTGTTGTGAAATCATGTGTGTGGGTGAATCTCAAAGCAAGGAGGAAAATATCTAGCACTCTAGGGAATAAGAGAAGAGTCTAGAGTATGGTGGACTCTAGTGGGACTCTAGTGTACATGAGAAGACTCTAGAGTGTAGTGGACATGTCTAGAGAGGAAATATCTAGAGGAGATATTTAGGGAGTGCTACCCATGGCCTCTCCCTATAAATAGGGGCTAGCCCACATTGTAAAGGCATCCATGAAAGTGACTCAATAATAGAGAGAGCATCCATTCCTCCCAACATTCTCTTTGTGCCTTCTTGTGTGCTCGGTGGTTCGTGGTCCTACGGCGGATTCTCAACAGACGAAATGTTTTTTTCAATTGACAGATGCAGTTCGTGCTTGCTGATAAATTGAATCTCAACCCCGGAATTCGTCAGTGCCAACTTTCCAAGACCATGCACAGCGTTGTTCATATCGAACGGAAAGCATAAATACGCTCTCATGATGCTCAACTTGAACCAGAGTCGATTTTCAGCGAAGAGCACGCATACCCTGTAGTGCTCAGCTCAAAGTGGCTCGATCCAACCACAGCATGAACTAGAATACAAAGCATGACAGAAAAACAGATATATAGTTCAATAGGTGGTGCAAGAGATGGTCCGCGAAGCCACTTGCATTCCTAAGCAGGATCCCATGGCTCTCATGGTCACGAACTCATAATGCAATTGCTCGTGTATGTGCTGAAGATGTATGAATTTATATAACTATTTATGTGACCCAACAGCCGTATACAACTGATTCAAGGTGGTGCATGAGATTGTTTATTAACATTCACAGATTCCAACAGCTGAAAGCTAGAAAACCTTAATCTATGCTTTCAACATTCCTTCGGACTTAACAGTGAATGTGAGACCAAACAAAGGACAGGTCATGAAAGTGAACACAAACACTTGGTAAAACCTACTAGTAATGTTACCAATGGAGCAAAGTATATGTCATACACGACAGGCATTACAGGAATGTGCTGTCAGTTGCTGTGTTTTTTTTCTTCTTGGGATTAAACTATGGGACATACAAAGTGCAGATGCACAACTAACGTCAAGAGCAGCCAGCTCAGGTAGATACACCTGTATTGGCTGTATATCCATCAGGTTGTTTTGACTTCCTACAGCAGGGTGGGAAGAAATCACAAGTTGTGCACTCAAAAGTGTCCAACATAAAAGCTGCACATATGAGGTAGGCAAAACTCAGATTGCCAATACCTGCTCATGGATTCAGATAACTGATGCAGCCCCAAAATCATTATTGATGCAACACAACTAATTTAATATTGACCAAACAGCAGGAAAAGAGACATAATCGCATTACAGGATGCTATGAATTTAAATAGTTCCATCACCAGAAAATCAGTAAGTCCCAAGCAGTTGTCTAACAGCAAAATGAACTGACATGTCCTAAAAAGCCCATCCCACCGCATAAACACAGAAACAAAACTTGGAAACATCACGAAACGCTTCCTGCTTGATTCAGAAGCCCATGCACAAGCAGCTTGAGATTGTCATGCACCTGAAGCATTATCTCCTGGCACCTCGGTTGTAGAAGAGGCATCAGTTACTGCAGAAATGTAAAAGATAATTGAGAACAAAATCAGCAGGTTGATGAATGCATTGCCCATAAACCGAAGTATAAACAAAATCAGCTGGTATGCTTCAAAGCCTTGTTTCCTTCATGTGCCAGCCTTGGACATCAAGGGCTGCAACTGCCCATGGGGATGCATTCAACCCATCGAATAGAGAAACCAAATATGTAGAAGATGCTGGTATGCTACAAACACATAACAACTGTCGAGCTAAGGAAGTAAACATATAAATGGAGTTTATCTTATTCATTTTTGCTTTGTAGTTATATGCAGATATGTCACATTCTATTTATCTTAAATATGACAACAACAAAACAATCGATGGTGGCTTAATGACACATGAGAAAACAAGATCATAGCCTAATGGTTGTATGTTTTAGTAGCATGGCTGGGTTTGACTTGATGGTCTAGTTTACTTCATTGGGAGAATTGGATATGTACCACTAAAAGATCCTTTGTTTTGCTATGTAGCACTAAAAGAATCGTCTTTAGGTACGTAGCATCGAAAGATCACGATCCTTAGAAACTTACCACTTCCGTTAGTTTTCTAACGTCGACTGCTTTCTAAGCCAAGCGATGTTTAGAGCACGCCGGCAGCAAGCAGTTCGGGCGGAGGCGGAGCTCGCCGGCCAGCAGGGGCGTGATGGAGCTCGAGCGGACGCCCGCAACGGAGCTCGAGCGACGCCCGCAACGGAGCTCGCCGCCGCTATGATGGAGGCCTACGCAGCGACAGCGTACAGCCATGTTCTTGGACAAGCTTAGCCACTAGCTCTTCTCCCTGCTCGAGTGCGTTCCTTGGTGGGTGGTGCTCGAGGCCCCAGGACAACGGCGCAGGTGCTCCTCGACGGCCGCAGCGCTGGAGGCGCCCTCGCCGCGATGCTGCTCCGTAGGGGTGCTGACGACCGGCCTCATGTACCCGGCCATGGTAGCGGCGACAACGCGAGGCCAGACGCAACAGCCGAGGAGGGCAGAGATGACCGCCGAGAGTCCCGCCACCATGCACAACAGCGACGAAAGGCGCCGGCGAGCCCTGATCCACTTGCTGGCGGTGTGAGGCAGTGGAACGTCCCGCGACCGGGGGACGCCGTGCTGGCCTGACACAACGATGAGACTGACGGTGGCTGGCAGCACAGCCGCTAAGCCGCTGCGTGGGGCCCCTCATCCACGGAGAGGCTCACGGAATGGTAGAAACTAACCTTTCAATGGTAGATAGCCAATACCGGATCTTTTAATGCTACATTGCCAAATATGCAATCTTTGGATGGTATGTAGCTAATTTTCCCTAGTTCATTTCATAGTTTTCAAGCAATAACACTAAGAGAGCATATATCATGTGGAATGTAGTTAGTTTCAGCATCGAGGAAAAAAAAAGAATATACAGCTATCAGGATCATCCAAGGAAGTGATGAAGAAAGCAGTAAGCTCTCAATAGACCCAAGTCTACCTCCCAATATTTCCTGAGGCTAACTTGATTCAAATATTTCTACTGGGGCTAATTTTGCATTATCTGTAAATTGCAGAATTTAAGAAATAACAATGTATGCTTTTTAGAGGGCACAAAGTTAGCAATGGAACTGCACTGCATAGAACGATTTGAGTGGCCTATTGTTTCTGTAAAATTCGATCCAGCACTTGACAAAAATTATATATAGCTTCTATAGTTTTGATTCACCTGAAGTATTATATATCAATCAAATGTTAACCCAACTATCAGAGGTAGCAAAGGTAGTAAGGGTCTGAAGATTAGGTACATAAATGGCAACTACTTAGCACAAAAGCATAATTAAATATGATAATCATGGGACAAATGTAACAAATCTGGGGCTTGAGAAAATTGTTAATAATCACTTCAAACTTTCAGATCATATCAAATTGGTTAAGCACCTATGACAAAGCAAGAATAACAATGATGTTTGCTATATCTTTAGAAATTAAAAAGAGAAGCAATATTTCAACAGAGGGTGAAATGAATGGCAAAGGGTGATTGGTATTATGTTTGGTTTAACCAGACAAAATGCTATTAATTTAAATAGTTCGCCACCAGAAAATCAGTAAGTCCCAAACAGTTATATCACAGCAAAATGAACTGCAAGTTCCAAAAGCTCATCCCACTGCAAAAACTCAGAAACACAACTTGCAAATATCACGAAGCACTTACTCGTTGATTCAGAAGCCCAAGCACAAGCAGATTGAGATTGTTATGCACCTGAAGCATTATCTCCAGGCTCCTCATTTATTGAAGAGGCATCAATTACTGCAGAGATGCAAAAAATAAATGGGAACAAAAATAAGAAGGTTGATGAATGCATTGCCCATAAACTTAAGTAGAAACAACATCGCACGACGAATCTGCTACCAAAAGAGATAAAGGAAAATTTACAAACGATTAGTAATCCAAAAGCAACCACAGTGGCATTAACAAAGTTTCTTGAGCGCTGATATTATCTATATATATGCAGGCTTGTTGCTAAGTTGCTAACTGACATTCAATTACTTGCAGTCTAGAAGACATTAATAACGAATCGTTCTTGAGCAATCAGCACTGATATTAACATCATATATGCAGGCTTGTTGGCAAACTCATAAACTACTAATTGCAGTCTAGAAGACGTTAATAATAAATCATTCATTGATATCTTCATGTATAAAGGCTTGTTGCTAACTGACAAATATTTCTTGCAGTCTAGAATACATGAATAGCAAATCATATATATAATAAAAGATGTAAAGTTAACAAAGCAGTAGCAGACAAAGATATAAGTGGGTATTTAGCTGCATATATTACACCTGGAATGCAGAAGCTTGCATACGGAACGACGATGCATTGGTCAAGCACCTTCCTGGCCCTCCCTGAATTTAGTTGGACAATATAGGTAGCACGAGGGTGGCTATGCACTGTGCCCACAAAGATGACATCGGTGCCCTCCAAAGAGCCAAGCAAGTATACACTATGGGGACCATACGCCAACCGTGGAGATGGTAGGGCACCATTAGGTAGCAGTTCCACAAGATCTATGGCCCTGCCCCTTGTCCATCGTGCAACTTCGTCACTGTCTGAAGCTGCTTCCCTTGACCATAGTTGTAGACGGAGGCTTGATTCGTCCTCCTCGACCGCCATGCATCCTAGCGCACCGTCCCTCAGGGGCATCACAATGAAGGACAAAATTCCGGACACCGGCTGTGTTGGCCCTTCCATGATCGATAAGCGCTGTGCACCAAGCTGGTACTCTAAGGCATACTCTGGGCTGCAGCAGAAGTAGAGAGTGTCTCCCACAAGACTGCTGCGGCTTAGCATCATGCGAAAATACAACTCATAGTGCGTCCGAACAGAGATCGCCTTACTCCAATTGTCCGTCTCCGAGGAGTACATACGAGCATACATGAGAAAGCCGCCACACCAGATAACGGCCACGCGGAAGTGGCCACCGTGGCAATTGCTGTGGTCGCAGCCTTCCACAGCAGCGGAGCAGAGCACAGCGCCCGCGGCTTTGAATCGGCGGCCGGGTTCGAATATGCCCGTGAATGGGCGCGAGGGCCGGGGCAGGCAGCGCTGCTCGTTCGTCAACGGGTTCCAGACGAAGAGGTCATAGTTTAGCTTGGTGCTAAGGCTTGGGCTCGGCGCGTGGAGGAGGACGCGGCCGTGGCGGCAGTCGAGCACGACCAGACCCGGGAGGTCGCAGGCGGCGGGGCGGCCGGAGGCGGGGTTGCTGGGGACGAAGCGGAACGTGTCGTCTCCGGAGTTGCGGAGGAACCCCACGACCGATGGCGTCGGGTGGAGTTGCCGGTGGCGGCGGCGGAAGGCGGGGTCGGCGAGGATGCTGCGCCAGCGCTTGCAGGTGAGGGAGGCGCGGAGGAGGCATGCCGGGTCGTCCGCCGGAAGGCGAAGGAAGGCCTCGCCGAGGAGTTCGTCCGGCAGCTCGGCGCCGGCGGCAGCATGGCTGGGGTCGCCCGATCGATCCAAAGGAAGCGGGGCTAGGGTTTGAGATTTGGTGATGCGAGGAAAGGGAGGGGAAGAGTGAATGAAGACGGAAGAAGAACGAGCGCCACTGTCGTTGTGTGCGTGTCGTTGTGTGAAGGGTTGACTCGCCCCGGCAACTCGTGTATACGACCGGTGTCGTGGGCTTTTTCATTTCTTTTTGAAAATTGGTGTCGTGGGCTTAGATGGGCCACCGTAACCAACTCATGCGGCCTGCTAGATCACTAGTGATGAGTTTGGTTTGCGAATCGGCCAGAATCCCATAAGATGACGGTTTAGTGGACGCTACCCACCGCGCTCAAATCCCGGGGTTCGCGACTTTTCTTGGGATTTTTAAGGATTTCGGCGTTATGCATTAAGTGGGAAGCGACGCCCCGCCGACGACGAGGTGCCAATGGTGACTTCGGAGAATCTCCGTGACCGCCGGGTGCTTCTGGCCCCCGGAAGGTGCTTTCATAGGGATAGGGTTTGGCGTGACGTGTGTTCATAGGGGTGAGTGTGCGTGCGTGTTGTGAGCGTCGTTGTTGTACTCACGTTAAAAAAAAAAAAAAAAAAAAAAAAAACCTAGTGATGAGTTTCACGTTTGCCTAAAAAAGAGAGTTTCGCGTGTCTCAAAAAAGATTTGTTTCGTAAGCTTGCTGCTTCATTGTTGCATCCTAACGGACTACACGGTAGAGGAAATAGCACATGACGAAATTGTACTTTCAATTGACACTGACTTGATGCAGTTCGTGCTTACTGATAAACTGAATCTCAACCCCCAGAATTCGTCAGTGCCAACTTTCCAAGACCATGCACAGCGTTGTTCATATCGAACCAAAAGCATAAATAAGCTCTCATGAACCAGAGTCGATTTTCAGCGATGAGGAAGCATATCCTGTAGTGCTCAAGGGGCTCAATCCAACCACAGCATGAACGACAATACAAAACATGACAGAAAAAAAAAGAGATATTGGGCGCGAAGCCACTTGCATCCCTAGGCAGGATCCCATGGCTCATGGTCACAAACTCACAATGAAATTGATCGTGTATGTGCTGAAGACGTATGAATTATATAACTATTTATTTATTTATTTATTTATTTATATAACTATTTATGTGACCAACAGGCGTATACAGCTGATTTGAGGTGGTGCAAGAGATACACCTGCATTGGCTGTATATCCATCAGATTGTTTTGACATCCTACAGCAGACCGGGAAGAAATCACAAGTCGTGTTCAAGTGCCCAACATAGAAGCTGCACATATGAGGTAGGCAAAACTCAGATTGCCAGTACCTGCTCATGAATTCAGATAACGGATGCAGCCTCAAAATCATTGCTGCAACACAACTAATTTAATATTGACCAACAGCAGGAAAAGAGACATAATCTCAACACAGGATGCTATGAATTTAAATGGTTCCATCACCGGAAAATCAGTAAGTCCCAAACAGTTATCTCGCAGCAAAATGAAGACGTCCTAAAAGCACATCCCACTGCATAAACACGGAAATCCAGCTTGCAAACATCACGAAGCGCTTCCTGGTTGATTTAGAAGCCCATGCACAAGCAGTTTGAGATTGTCATGCACCCCTCGGTTGTAGAAGAGGAATCAGTTACTGCAGAGATGTAAAAGATAATTGAGAACAAAATCAGCAGGTTGATAAATGCATTGCCCATAAACCTAAGTATAAACAAAATCAGCTGGTATGCTACAAAGCCTTGTTTCCCTCATGTGCCAGCCATGAACATCAAGGGCTGAAACTGCCCATGGGGATGCATTCAACCCATCGAATAGAGAATCCAAATATGTAGAAGTAATGCTGGTATGCTACAAACACATAACAACTGTCTAGCTAAGGAAGTAGACATATAAATGGAGTTTATCTTATTCATTTTTACTTTGTAGTTATATGCAGATATGTCACAATCTATTTATCTTAAATATGACAACAACAAAACAATCGATGGTGGCTTAATGACAGAAGAGAAAAACAAGATCATAGCCTAATGGTTGTATGTTTTAGTAGCATGGCTGGGTTTGACTTGATGGTCTAGTTTAGTTCAATTCATAGTTTTCAAGCAATACCACTAAAAGAGCATATATCATGTGGAATGTGAGGTCTGTAGTTAGTTTTAGCATCAAGGGAAAAAAAGAATATACAGCTATCAAGATCATCCAAGGAAGTGATCAAGAAAGCAGTAAGCTCTCAACAGACCCAAGTCTACCTCCCAATATTGCCTGAGGCTAACTTGATTCAAATATTTCTACTGGGGCTAATTTTGCATTATCTGTAAATTGCAGAATTTAAGAAATAACAATGTATGCTTTTAGAGGGCACAAAGTTAGCAATGGAACTGCACTGCATAGAACGATTTGAGTGGCCTATTGTTTCTGTAAAATTCCGATCCAGCACTTGACAAAATTATATATAGCTTCTATAGTTTTGATTCACCTGAAGTATTATATATCAATCAAATGTTAACCCAACTATCAGAGGTAGCAAAGGTAGTAAGGGTCTGAAGATTAGGTACATAAATGGCAACTACTTAGCACAAAAGCATAATTAAACTAGCCGGAGCCCCCGCGCTTCGCGCGGGTTGATACTTGAGTATGAGTGCTTTGTTGACTTTATATAGATTACATGTTATATTTCTGGGTTTTAAATAAATACAGGGCAAGCAGGGAAATATATTATGTAGTATTAATATGACTCTGTCAAGTAAACTGTAGTTTTGTAATTAATATGGCTCTGCGGACATTAGCACCAAATAATGGGATAATGATAATATGAAAAATATAGAGCATGCTTTTTAGAAGAATTAGGAAGTGGAATCATGTGATTCGAAGTTAGGATGGTGGAGATTTGATTTTCCAAATATTTATTATGAGAAAGATATACACAATAAACCTTGGGAAATATTTATGGAAAAATGGTAAAAGCAATGGATGTGGGAATATTTTTGTAGTGTCTGCAGTGTACTTAGGAAGAAAAGAATGGAGAGCGCACCAATGGGAGCACAGGAAGAAAAGAATTGGGAAAGGAAAGGAAAAGAGAGAGAGGGAGAGGAATGGAGAGCGCGACGGGACACCAGTGGGAGCACAGGCGGCGGTGGCGCTCCCTGGCGTTGCTACTAGCACAGCAGCACGGGCAGGCGCCGGCAGGCAGGTGCGCAAGGTATGGCGGTGGCTTTGGTCTGTCGCGGAGGGCGGCGAGGCGGACACAGCCACGGCGAGCGTGCGAGTGCGCTCGGCCACGGTGGAGGCAGGGCGACATCTGTGGGCGCGGCGCTGCGGCTGCGTTCGGCTGCGCGGCTCCTGTGCTGGCGCGCGCGGTAGCGGTGGTCATGGTGACCAACGTTGCGACGCGGTGCGGCGGAGTGGGGCTTCGACAGCGGCGGCGTTCACGGCCTCCGTGAGCACGACGTCATGCGCGGCGAGGCAGCAGCGCACCCCCGGCGACGCTGGCTCCACGATTCGCAGCTCCGGCGCCCGACGCTGCTGCGTGGTGATGTCGCCGTGTTGGGGCGGCCCGCGCGCAGGGTGCCGCGCAGGGGACGCCCGCGTCGTTGCGCTGCACCGGCGGCGCTCCAGGGGACCGGCTGTTGGGGTGGATTCGGAAGCGGAGGTGGCGGCATCGGTGATTGATGCGGTGGACAGTGGAGGAGGTGCAGGGGAGGAGAGCCGCTGTGGAGAGCTCCGCTACGGGTGGCGGAGGATGGGTCGATTAAGGGGTGGCGCTGGGCAGGAGATGGAGGGGCGTCGACATGAGGACGGTGGACGGATCGGACGGCGCACAGAGCTTTAGTTGTACAGTGCCTGGAGCATCCCCACGTTTAAAGAAGTTTTATAGATATGATAATCATGGAACAAATCTGGGGGTTGAGAACATTGTTAATAATCACTTCAAACTTTCAGATCATATCAAATTGGTTAAGTACCTATGACAAAGCAAGAATAACAATGATGTTTGCTATATCTTTGAAAATTAAAAAAGAGAAGCAATATTTCAACAGATGGTGACATTGACGACAAAGGGTGGTTGGTATTATGTTTGGTTTAACCACGGAAAATGCTATGAATTTAAATATTTCGCCACCATAAAATCAGTAAGTCCCAAACAGTTTTATCACAGCAAAATGAACTGACATATCCCAAAAGCCCATCCCACTGCATAAACTCACGAAACGCTTACTCGTTGATTCAGAAGCCCATGCACAAGCAGATTGAGATTGTCATGCACCTGAAGCATTATCTCCAGGCCCCTAAGTTGTAGAAGAGGCATCAATTACTGCAGAGATGTAAAAAATAATTAGGAACAAAAATCAGTAGGTTGATGAATGCATTGCCCATAAACAATATTACTTGCGGTCTAGAAGGCATTAATAACAAATCATTCTTGAGCACTGATATTAACTTCATGTATACGGGCTTGTCGCTGACTGACATAATATTACTTGCAGTCTAGAAGACATTAATAATAAATCATTCTTCAGCATTGATAGTTAACATAGATATAAGTAGGTTTTAGCTACATATATCATACCTGGAATGCAGAAACTTGTATAAGGAACGACCATCTCATTATAAAAAGATAAAGGGTGCAGCCATTTCATTGTAAAAAGAAATGGGAGCAGTGTCATACACCGACAGCTTGCTAGCCCTCCCTGAATTGAGTTGGATCATATAGATACCGTCAGGGTGGTTACGCACCCGTGTGCCCACAAAGATGACATCGGTGCCCTCTGCAAAGCCAAGCAAACATACACTCTGAAACCTGGAATAGGGACCACATGCCAACCGTGGAGTGATAATTCAATTAGGTAGCAGTTCCTCAAGATCTATGGCCCTGCCCCTTGTCCATCCTGCAACTTGGACACTGTCTGAAGCTGCTTCCCTTGACCATAGTTGTAGACATAGGCTTGATTCGTCCTCTTCGACGTTCATGCATCCTAGCCCACCGTCCCCCATGGGCATCGGGAAAAAGGCCCAACTTTGGGGAAACACTGGCCTTCGTGGCCGTTTGATGATCGATAAGCGCTGTGCACCAAGCTGGTACTCCAAGGCAAACTTCCAAATATAGCCGTAGTTGAAGTAGAGAGTGTCTCCCACCAGGGTGTTGCGGCATTGCAACGAGTGATAATTCAATGGAAAAAAAGGGGACAGTTGAAGAGAGATCGCATCACTCCAATTTTCCGTCATTGAGGAGTACACACGAGCATACATGACATGAGCGTGACTCCAGACGAAGGCCACGCGGAAGTGGCCGCCGTAGCAATTGCTGTGGTCGCAGCCTTCCACAGCGGCGGAGCAAAAGCACCGCGGCGTTGAAGTTGCTGCCGGATACCTCCGTGAGTGGGGGCGAGAGCCGGGGCAGGCAGCGCTGTTTGTTCGTCAGCGGGTCCCAGACGACGAGGTCATAGTTCAGGTTGGTGCCGAGGAGGGCTCGGCGCGCGGAGGAGGAGGACGTGGCCGTGGCGGCAATCGAGCACGACGAGCCCCGGGAGGTCTCTGGCGGCGGGGCGGCGAGATGCAGGGTTGCTGGGGACGAAGCTGGACGCCTCTCCATTGACGATGCGGAGGAACCCCAAAACTGATGGCGTCCGGTGGAGCTCCCGGTGGCGGCGGCGGAAGGCGGGGTCGGCGAGGATGCGGCGCCAGCGCTTGCAGGTGAGGGAGGCGCGGAGGAGGCACGCCGGGTCGTCCGGCGGGAGGCGGAGGAATGCCTCGCCGAGGAGTTCGTCCGGCAGCTCGCGCGCCTGCGGCGGCATGGTTGATTTGGGGATCGAAGAAAGTGAGGCGAGGGTTCCTGTTTTTTTTTTTGGGATTGGGAGGGGAAGACGAAAGAGCGAGCGGCAAGCGCGTCCGTCAAGTGTGAACGCGGTTGGGCCTGGGCGCTACTACGGTTCTCAACCCTTGCGATTCCTCTTCCCTGGCGCTTGATCGCAGCCAATTAGCCTATTGATTACCCACCGTAATTACGTAGAATTAATGCTGCATGCACCCATGCAATGCAATTTCAGAAAAAAAAACTATGGCATCCCGGCGCATCGATTCCTCTGCCGCCATAAATGGTTGGTCTAATTGAGCCGTCACTAGCATGGAAATGGTTGAGTCAAAAAAATACAAACCAAAGAAATTGAACCCCTAGGGCGTCTCCAACGGTAGCCAAATAGCTAGCTTTGGAGAAATTATATTTGTTATGAGCAAAGATTTGCAAATAGCTAGCTAGATGCCAAATGAGGTATAATAATAATGGTTAACTAATCTGTGTAATTAGTTATTTATTTTACTAACATTTAATGTTTCTGTGCATGCGTGTAAAAAATTGATGCGATAGAGAGTGAAAAAACCCGGAATTTGGAGGAGAACTAAAATGGCCTTGGTACGAATTTTGAGTTCCATATGGGTTCAACAAATTCTCCTGTAAGTGGGCCTGGACGCAAACCTTTTTACCTCCTTTTAAAAATATATACTCCCTCCATAGTCATAAAACATTACGTTTAGGATAACGTAAACAATCTCCAAAATACAACTTTGATCTCTTATTATTCTAAAAATATTTATGAAAAAATGATATATGTATATTTTTATAAAAGTATTTTTAAGACAAATCTATTTATATAGTTTTTACATTTGCAAACTCAACAACTTAAAAGTTATTGATGATTTATATTCCTAATGTTTAACTCAAACCTTTTCCCATAGATAAAAATTTGCAGTTATATTGAATAACAACTCTAACATTCGTCACTTCAAAAATTTTCAAGGGCGTGGTCAACACTGTTTCTCGTCGACTGAAGCACAAATTTGTCCTCAAGAAAGCGCAACTTGAATCAGTCGATTTTCAGAAAAGAGCACGCATATGCCCAGCTCAAAGTGCCCACGTCAAAAACCTGTGTTACATAACTATTTATATGGCCAAACAACTATATTCAACTGATTTGAGATTGTGCTAGAGATTGGTTTACCAACCATCCATGGATCATCAATTTGTTAGGACATAAATCTGGAAAATGGAAAACCTAAATCTGCAACATTCCTTCTTAGAGTTCAGATGCAAAACCGATATCAAGGGCAGCCAACTCAGGTAGGAACACCTATATTGCCTGTATATCTGTCAGATCGTTTTGCCTGCTTCCAGCAAGGTTGGAATAAACCAGAAGTCATGCACTGAAGTGTCCAACACAACAGCTGCACAATGATGTATGCAAAAACCGATTTCAAGTACTTGATCATGTTTTCAGGTCAGGTAGCCGATGCAGCCGTGAAGTCACTGCTGCAACTCAGCTAAACGCACATTGTCCAAAGGGGCAAGAAAACAGACATGATAGGACCGCAAAATCCTAGGAATTCAAAATAGTTCTCAGGCCCCACCAGAAAATCAATAAGTCCCAAACAGTTGTCTCAAAGCAAAATGGGCTGACATGTCCTAAAAACCCGTCCCACTGCATGCACTCCAGAACCCAACTTGCAAACATCATGATACACTTCGTGGTCGATTTAGAAACCCATGCACAAAAGAAGCTTGAGATTGTCATGCACGTGAAGCATCATCTCCTAGCCCCCTCGGTTGTACAAGATGTATCAGTTACTGCAGAAACGGAAAAAATAAATGGGATCAAAATCAGCAGGGTGATGAATGCATTGGCCATAAGCCTCAGTAGAAACAACTTCACACAACAAAGCTGCTACTAAAAGAGGAAATGGAAACTTTACAAACGATTACTAATCCAAAAGCAACCACAGTGGCATCAACAAAGTTTCTTGAGCGCAGATATTATCTTCATATATGCAGGCTGGTTGCTACCTGACAACAATTACTTGCAGTCTAGAAGACATCAATAACAAATCATCATAGAACACTCATATTATCATCATATATGCTGGCTTGTTGCTAAACTCGCATACTATTACTTGCAGTCTAGAAGACATTAATAACATAATTGTAACAATTGTTAAATATGGGCAATGCACGCCTCATCTTATAAACCTGGTGATAGTTTTGGCAATGGTAAGATCCATGGTGTTTAGGTAAGTTTCTTTTTGTTTGTATAGTATTTATTTGTCACGTGAGTGATTTCCCTACATCGGAAGAGATGTGAAACTGGTTTTAGAGTGCATGACTTTATTTCAATTTATAAACTGAGTTGACAAGTTGATAGTGTACTACGGAGAAATGCTGTCTTTGTTGGAGAGAATCTAGAGTTTCAGCTAATATAAAATGGAGGTGGCACAAACAGTAAATGTGGCTGATAATGATTTCAGAGCCTTGTTTCTCATGTGCCAGCCATGGACATCAAGATGCAGCTGCCCATGGGGGATGCATTAGTCCCATTAAACTGAGAACCCAAATATGTAGAAGTAATGCTTGTATGCTACAAACACATTGTCGAGCTCAGGAAGTAGACATATAAATGGGGATGCTCACATTCAATTGATCTTAAATATGACGACAACGCCAAAACAATCGATGGTGGTTTACTGACAGATGACAAAACAAGATCATAGCCTAATTGTTGTGATGTTTTAGTACCACCAAGCAATACCACTGAGAACATATATCATATGGAATGTGAGGTCTATAGTTGGTTTTAGCATTAAGGGGAAAAAGAATATACAGCTATGAGGATCACGCAAAGAAGCAATCAAGAAAGCAGTAAGCTGCACTCGTAATTCCTCAACAGACAAATGTCTATCTCCCAATATTGCCTGAGGCTAACTTGATTCAAATATTTCTCCCAATATTGCATGAGGCTAACTTGATTCAAATATTTCTACTGGAGCTAATTTTTTGCGTTATCTGTAAATTGTAGAATTTAAGAACTACATCATGCATGTTTTACAGGACACAAAGTTAGTAATGGATCTGCACTCAGTAGAAGGATTTGAGTGGCCTATTTGTTCTGCAAAATTTCGATCCAGCACTTCACAGAATTATATATAACTTCTATAGTTTTGATTCAACTGAAGTACTCCCTCCATTCAAATTATAAGTCACTTTGACTTTCTAGGTTCATCCATTTAGTTATGTATCTAGACATATTATTGTATCTAGATACATAACTAAATGGATGAACCTAGAAAGTCAAAAAAGTGACTTATAATTTGGGATGGAGGGAGTATTATATATCAAATGTTAACCCAAGTATCAGAGGTAGTAAAGATAGTAAGAGTCTGAAGATTTATGAACATAAATGGCAACTACTTAGCACAAAAGCATAATAAAAATATGATAATCATGTAACAAATATGGGGCTTGAGAACATTGTTAATAACCACTTCAAATTTTCAGAGCATATAAAATTGGTTAAGTACCTATGAGCTATGACAAAGGAAGAATAACAATGATATTTGCTATATCTTTGGAAATGCAAAGGAGAAGCAATATTTCAACAGATGGTGACATGGATGGCCAAGGTTGGTTGGTATTATGTTTGGTTTAACCCGGAAAAATGCTATTAACTTAAATAGTTCGCCACTAGAAAATGCTACTAATCCCAAGGCAACCACAGTAGCATCAATGATTTTTTCTAGAGCACTTATATTATGTTCATGTATATGCAAGCTTGTTGCTAACTAACGAATATTACTTGAATAATATTATTACCAGCAGACATTAATAACAGATCATATATAACTAATAAAGGATGTAAAGTTAACAACTAGTAGCAGTGTAGCACACATAGATATAAGCAGGTATTTGGCTGCATATATTATACCTGGAATGCAGAAGCTTGTATAAGGAAATACTGTAGTCCATCGGTCAAACACCTTCCTGGCCCGCCTCCCTGAATTCAATTGGACCATATAGACAGCACCAAGGTTCTTAGGAGTATGTATGCCCACAAATATGACATCGGTGCCCTCCACGAAGCCAAGCACCTGTATACTCAGCCACCTAGAATGCGGATCAGCTGCCCACCATGGAGATGGGAGGGCACCATCAGGTAACAGTTTCTCAAGATCTATGGCTCCATCCTGCATCTCCATCACTGCACGAAGCTGCTTCCCTTGACCACAGTCGTAGGCATAGGCTTGATTCATCCTCCTCCACATCCATGCATCCTAGCCCACCGTCCTTCATGGCCATGAGGGATGCAAAAACATTTTGGAATACCCACTCTGGAGGTCCATGGATGAAAGATAATCGCTGCGCCCCAAGCTGGTACTCCAAGGCATGCACGAAGCCAAAGCGGAAGTAGATAGCGTCTCCCACTAGAGTGCTGGGGCATGGCATCGTGTCAAGGACGAACTCAGGCTGCTCAACAGAGATAGGCTCACTCCAATTGCCCGTCTCCGAGGAGTATACACGAGCAGACGCGACATATGAATGTAGATTGCCACTGCTGTGACTCCAGACGAAGGCCACGCGGAAGGGGCCACCGTGGCATCTGCTGTGGTCGCAGCCTTCCACAGCGGCGGAGCAGAGCACCGCGGCGTTGAAGCGGCGCCCGGATACATTCGTGGGCGAGGGCGAGAACCGGGGAAGGCAGCGCTCCTCGTTCGTCAAGGGGTTCCACACGACGAGGTCATAGTTTAGCTGGGTACCGAGGCTCGGGCTCGGCGCGACGAAGAGGACGCGGCCGTGGCGGCAGTCGAGCACGAGCCACCCCGGGAAGTCACGGGCGGCGGGGCATCCAGAGGTGGTGTGGTTAGGGACGTAGCAGGACGCGTACGGCGGGTATTCCTCCGTGATGCGCAGGAACCCCAGGACTGATGGAGTTCGATGGAGCTCCCGGTGGCGGCGGCGGAAGGCAGGGTCGGCGAGGACGCGGCGCCAGCGCTTGCAGGCGAGGGAGGCGCGGAGGAGGCACGCCGGGTCGTCCGGCGGCAGGCGGAGGAATGCCTCGCCGAGGAGGTCGTCTGACAGCTCGGGCGGCGAAGGCGGCATGGTTGGGGTCGCTCGATCGATGGAAGATCACGAGGCGAGGGTTTGAGTGTTTGAGATTTTTTTTGGGATTTAGGGATTGGGGGAGGGAGGAAAACGGGGGAGCACGGACGAGCGCGACTGTCAATTGTGAAAGACTTTCACTGAAAGTGGGCGGCGCTTCTACTGCTGCTGCTACCTCTCGTTCGGTTCGTGGAACTGTGGCAGCAGAGTCCGGAGGTGGTTCGCTGTTCGCCAACGTGAGATATTTATTTTTAGTTTAAAATACAATTTTAAATTTTTATTTATTACACCCTCCGTCCCAAAAAGAATAACGTTTTTGACTTTTTTTAGACATCGTGTTTGACCATCCGTCTTATTCAAAAAGTTATATAAATATGATTTATTTTGTTATGACTTATTTTATCATTGAAGATACTTTAGCATTGATTTATTTATTTTATAATTTGCATAAATTTTTTTGAATAAGACAGGCGGTCAAACCACGAATTTTGAAAGTCAAAAGTGTCGTTTCTTTTTGGGACGAAGGAGTACCACTTCTTATAAAAATATATTTTTTCATGAATACATGAAAGGTTGCGCCTGTATGAATCGGCGCCCATATATGTGCATGCGCGACGCATGTCCGCCAAGACGCCCGCGAAGACCACAATTTGGCCCGATCCGAGGCACGGCACGGCACGGCGGATCGCGCCCGAGGCACGCGACGCAAGACGGTGGCCGGGCTCGCGCTCGGCCGCCGGCCCGCCCGCGGCACGGCGGGCGCACGGCACACGGCGTCCTCCTCGCGCCCACGAAGAACACCAGCCCACGAATGTCATATAAGCAACCATTCAACCGCAAAACCCTAGCCCCTAACGCAGCCTACCCAAAGATCCCGCTGCCGCGCCAAGACTCCCGCATGCCGGCATGCTTATCCCACGCCGCCGCGCCGCCGCGAAGTCGCGAAGTTGGCTCACGGCCTCACGCGCGACGCCTCACAGGCTCACGCGACGCCAAGACGCCTCACAGGCTCACGCATGCCATGCCCGCCTTCAGCCACCATCCTCGGGCGCGGCGGGCCGCGAACGGTGAAGGTCGCCGACCTGCAGCCGACGCCGGTGGTCGTCGCGCCGCCACGGCTTCCTCTTCCACACCTCCGCGGCGCGAGCACGGCAGTCTCGGCCCGACCCCGCCTCCTCAGCCACCATAGTCCACTGCAGCCTTCAGCTAGCGCCGTCGCCTCCTCACACGGCGGCCTCGCCCCGCTGCTCGGCACGCCGCAAGACGACGGGCACGGCTGCGGCCGCCGCACGGCACGACGGCCCACCGGGCGTGCCTTGGCGCAGCCGCCGTGCACGAAAGCACGGGCGGCAAGACGGCACGGCCGCACGCCCGGCACGGGCGCTGCACGGCGGCAAGATCGGGCACGGCACGGCACGCGGGCGTCGGGCCGTGCGGCACGGCACGATGCACACACATATATCGGGCGCCATAAATTTTATTACATACCATTCCTTATAAAATATATATTTTTAAAACTGATCCTCTTAGCTATGTCATATGAACCGGCGCTATAAATCTGCTATGTCAATGGAAGAACACAGAAGAGGACAACAAACCACAAAGAACAACGGTAGCTACATACAAGACAAATTAAGGTGAGAAATGAGTGGCGCCTATCCTTGCAAACAAAAAAAGTGACACCCAATTATTGTGCTTAGGCTTTCCCCTTAAGACGCACACAACAACACTTTTGATAGGACAATTTGTCGAGCGAGATTGTATGAATAGCGTGGTGGAGCAACTTGGCTGCCAGCGGACCAAGGGCCTTAAGTGGATATCGAATAAGTCATTCTACCCGCAAATGCTAGTAGAGGTTTTGCTATGGCCTCATGTGTAGTGATCTTATAAAAGTTTGACTCCTTATAAATTTTGTCAAACATTAAATGTTTTGTGTCATGTACCATGGATGGGGGCGCGCATCTTGCTAATGGAAGAGCTACGACATAGCTCCGTGCCATCAAAGTCGGTCTTCTTCTTCGATGACCACGGTCTCCACCTCGCCAGCATCTACAATGTTCCCATGGCTCGGGGAGAGCAATGGAATTCCATCCATTGAAACAAGCATCAGTCAACATCCTCGTCTTCATCCAACTCCTTCCCTCTACACAAGTGGATGCAATAATCTTGAAACGGGCTGCTTCAATCGACCCATCAACAACAACGGCCGTGCGAGAACCACAAAGGGCGAGGACGCCGCTGCCGTGTCGGGGGGGGAGTGATGTCATGACCCAGCTCGCGGGAGGCCCAACAAGGCCCCCCTAGGGCTGCGCACGCACCAGGCCAAGCCTGGTCAACTGCCGCCGACGCCCATCCTTATCTCGTCATCAGGTTCGTCATTAAGTAATAGATATTTAGGGAATAAAGATAGGAATAAATAGGGAATAAATAGGTTGCTTGTAAGAGAGGTATTCCAATCTATAAGGAAACCTCTAGAGATTGCTTAGAGTGCAAGTCTTCCCGGACTATAAATACGAGGGAGCTGTAATCGTTTGAAATTAATCGAGAAAAATTAAAGGGGTAACACCCAAAAACTCTCCAGCTCTCCAGCTTTCAATCTCTCTCCTCACCTGCACGCGTGCGCCGCCACCACTAAGCGCCGCCGCCCGCCTGAACGACGCAAAGCGCCCTAGAGGCGCCCCGCCCACCGCCAGCCGCCGGCGCCCGTCCGCGCCCGCCGCCCGTAAGGCGCGGCAGCCCGCTGCCCCACGCCCGCCGCCTCCTCCCGCCTCCTTCTTCCTCGTCTCACGATCGCCATCCACGTGTCGATTCCGGCCCAATCTATTTGGGTTTCGACATTTTGACTCTCCAACAAAGTCGGAATAAGGCTGTGTTTAGATAAAAAAAATGAACATGTAAACTTTGGGCTGTGAAAACTTTACAGGGATGAGTGCCAAAATTTGTTTCGTTTTTTCAAAAAAGTGGCCAAATTCTTCAAATACTTGAAAATTTGACCCAAAAAAATCTGACACCCAAATCCCAAAACTTCACTCGTTTTTCAAATTTGGCTTGTTTTAGACCCATTCTTCAAAAAGGTGGCGAATTTCAAAAAAAAAAAATAGAATTTTGAAAGGATCTAAACACAGCCTAATTCGTAATTTTGGATGGAGAATTTGAAAAATAACACATGCTAAAACTACTTTAGATGTTTTTCTTGGCAAAAGCCACGCCAACTTTTCAGTTGTACGGATGGTGTATTTGAATGGTAACACATACTGAAACTACTTCAGATGTTTTTATTGGCAAAAGCCGCGCCAATTTTCAGTTGTAGCTACGGATTTGAGTTCCATCTAAGTTCAACATATTCTCCGGTTCCTCCACTGGGCTTGCGTGTAACCTTCACACCTCCTTTTAAAAGTAATGCTCACCTGGGCATTCGTCAGTTCCATGATTCCAAGGGCATGGACAGCATTGCTCATGTCGAACGGAATCACAAATATGTCCTCAAGAAAGTTCTATTTGAACTGGAGTCAGACTTTCAGCAAAGTGCAGACATATGCTCATCTCAAAGTCGGTGTAACCTGAGCTGAACGACATTACAAAATATATATGACAGAAAAACAGATCCCATGGCTCATGGCCACGATGAAATTGATAACGTACGCATCTAAGAACTATGAACATATATAACTATTTATGTGGCCCAACTTCCATATAAAACTGTTTTGAGATGGTGAAAGAAGTTAATTCTATTTACAGATCATAAATTTGTTGGTTCCACACCAGCGGCATGTGGTTCCAACAGGCCACAAATCTGAAAGCTGGATAACATTAATCCGCATCATCCATGCACGCAACATTCCTTTGGATCTGACAAGTGACAATGAATGTGAATCCAAACAAGGAAAAGAGGAAAAAGGTAAAAGAATCGCAGGGAATTCAGGTTGATGAAAAGGACCAATCAGAATATGCAAACACAACCACATGTCTTAAATTTGCTAGTAGTGTTACAAATCAGGCAAGCGATAGGTCATGTGCGAACATGTCCACAACAGGTATTATAATCTCACCTTATAGCAACATAGAATGCACTCACAGTTGAAGCATTCTTTTCAAAGCCACAGTCCTGACAAAGTTCGGGTCCACAAATGACATTTAGGGCAGCGACTCAGGCAGATACCCTGTATTTTGACTGTTTACAGCAAGTTAAGAAAAATCAGAAGTCGCGCACACACAGCAGCTGCACAAATGAGAGGTATGCAAAACTCTGATTTCCAGTACTTGCTCACGTTTTCAGATAGCCGATGCAACCCAGCTAAATTCACATTGTCCAAAAAGGCCAAAAGTTAGATAATCGCACACAAAATCCTACAAAATTTAAATAATTCCTGGCCCCAATCAGAAAACAAGGAAGGCCCAGAGAGTTGTCTCAAAACAAAATGAACTACCATGTCCTAAACATTCATCCCACTGCATAAACTCAGAAACACAACTTGCAAACATCATGATCTGCTTCCTCGTTGATTCAGAAGCCAATGTACAGCCAACTTGAGAATGTCGTGCACATAAAGAGTCATCTCCTTTTCCCTTCGTTGTAGAAGAGGCATCAGTTACTGCAAAAGTGCAAAAAGAATTGAGAACAAAATCAGCAGGGTGATGAATGCATTGCCCATAAGAATCAGTGGCAACTTTACAAACATTTACTAATCCAAAAGCAACCACGGTGGCATCAACAATGTTTCTTGGCCACTAATATTATCTTCATATATGCAAGCTTGTTGTTAACTGACATACTATTGCTTGTAGTCTAGAAGACATAAATAACAAATCATGCTTGAGCACTGATATTATCTTCATATATGCATACTTGTTGCAAACTGACATATTATACTTGCAGTCTAGAAGATATTAATAACAAATCATTCGTGAGGCGCTGATATTATCCCCATATACACAGGCTTGTTGCTAACTGCGTAATTGGCATACTAATACTTGCAATCTATTCTAGACATTAACAAATCAAATATAGGCATATAGCTAAAGGATGTAAAATAAACATAGTAGCATAGATAGATACAAGTAGCGAGGCATTTTGATAGATAGATATATATACCTGGAATGCAGAAGCTCGTATAGGGAATGACTAAAGCGCATCTGTCAAACACCTTCCTGACTCCCCTGAATTGAGTTGGACCAAGTACACAGCACTAGACTGGTTATTACGCCCCGGTGTGCCCACAAAGGTGACATCTGTGCCCTCGGCAAAGCCGAGCAAATCTACACTCGGAAATCTGGAACGGCGAGTAGATACCAACCGCTGAGAGGGGAGAGCACCATCAGGTAGCAGTTTATCAAGCTCTATGGCCCTGCCCCTTGTCCATCCTGGAACTCCATCACTGCGTGAAGCTGCTTCCCTTGACCACAGTCGTAGGCGGAGGCTTGATTCATCCTCCTCCACGTACATGCACCCCAGCCCACCGTCCTCCATGGACATGAGGTTAATCGTCCAATTTTGGAACATCGACAGTGGAGGTCCATGGATGATAGATAAGCGCTGTGTGCCAAGCTGGTACTCCACGGCATGTGTAAAGCCAAAGCGGAAGTAGAGAGTGCCTCCCACAAGAGTGCTGGGGCATGTCATCCTGTCAAGGAACACATTATGCTGAACAGAGATGGGCTCGCTCCAATTGCCCGTCTCCGAGGAGTACACACGAGCAGACGTGACAAATGGGAAATCGCCATTGCCTCGACTCCTCCAGACAAAGGCCACAAAGAAGGGGCCTCCATGGCAATTGTAGTGGTTGCAGCCTTCAGCGGCGGCGGCGCAGAGCACCGCAGCGTTGAAACGGGGGCCGAAGACGTTCGTGGGTGGTGGCGATGGTCGGGGCAGGCGGCGGCGCTCGTTCGTCAAGGGATCCCACAGGATGAAGTCGTAGACCAACAGGTTGTCGCCAGGGCGTGACTCGGAACTTAGCGTGAGGAAGAGGGCGCGGCCGTGGCGGCAGTCGAGCGGGAGCCACCCCGGGAGGTCACGGGCGACGGACCGCCAGAGGCAGTGTTGCTGGGGACGAAGCGGGAAGCGTACGGCGCGTCTTCCTCCACGATGCGCAGGAACCCAACGAGGGATGGCGTCCGGTGGAGCTCCTGGTGGCGGCGGCGGAAGACGGGGTCGGAGAGGATGCGGCGCCAGCGCTTGCAGGCGAGGGAGGCGCGGAGGAGGCATGCGGGGTCATCCGGCGGGAGGCGGAGGAATGCCTCTCCGAGGATTTCGTCCGGCAGCCCGGGCAGCGGCGGCGGAGGCGACATGCTTCTGGGTGATGCTTTGTGGCCGCTCGGTAGATGGAAGAAGTGAGGCGAGGGTTTGGAGATTGGGGATTTGGAGCGAGCGCCTCCGTGGGACTTTTATTTTTTTAATTTAATAAAAAACAAAAACAAAACTCTACCAACAATATTTTGTAAATAAATATTTTTAGATCTAACGCTATTGGCCAATGCAACAAATCTACCATACCGACTCACGACAAATCTGTTTTGCATTATGTTTCATACTCTTTTTTTTTTAAGCGCATTATGTGTTCATACTTGCCCGTGCATTGCGATCGGAGCAAGAAAAAATCATAAAAATACATGGTTCATTATGCAAAGGAAATGTAATTTCCTTTAATTGTGATTCAAATTACATTTTAACTGTTTCTCCATGCCCTATCATCTGATCATACGTGCCGCCGCGTGGACATCGAACGCTTAAAGTCATAGTTTATCATTTTAACTGTTTCTCTTGTGATTCAAATTGTGATGTGATACTATTTACATGGTTCACAATTTGAATCACAATCACGTATGACTCCCTATCATCTGATCTTCATGCGGGCTGAGGCTGTAGCACATATAGCGTTTTGAGACGGTAGCGCGTTAAGTGGTTCTTTCTTACTAGGTTGTGGGTCGTGTACGTACGGTTGTGGCGACACGTACATACGGTGGCAACGGATCCAGTCGAGCGGTGGAAGCGCCGAAGTGTCCATCATCAAGGCAACAGCTGGAGCGTTCGGCGTCATCGAGGTAGCGGTGCGTAGCCCGACACTGAATCATCTTACAGCGTTGAGGCGGCGTGAGAGTAGGCAGTTTTCCCAACCACACTTTTTTCACGCGCACAATATTTAGGTGACGGAAGGTTGAGTTGAAGGTGGATAATGGATATGTCGATTTTTTGGGTAATTTTCACCGTGGCTAGGTGGCAATGTTTCGGAGGAAGACTTCACCACGGCTGGCTAGGCGGGTCCTTTTCAATTTTTTAGTTGTACATAGAGATCCAAAAGACAAATTTCACGGCAATTGGGGGGCGGAGAATTGGGTACAAAAATCACAAGTAGGGCAAGCTATAATTGCCTATTTAACAAGATTAAACCAAACATCATAAAAACACTATACAAGCAGCATGTTTAGTATTTTTATTAGCTATATTATATGATCACAAGATTAACAAAACCGGAGTCACTATTTTTGGACTTCTAAAACACACGATATGGATGTGCCCAACTTAAATGCATTTCTAAAAACACTTTTCAATATTAAAATAAAACAATAGAAACTTCCTACTTACACATACATAGATCTACTCAAAAGGATTCCAAAAAGTCCTCATTTTCTATTTTATTTTTTTATACAATTACTATGCATTTTTAGAGTTTCAAGAATAATCCGAAAAGGAAAAAAAGAAAAACATTTTGCAAAGTGAAGACATAAATTTCTTGTAATTAATAAGCTCATACTAGTAAATCCTTTATGTCTAACACTTTTTGCAAAGTGAACGCAATAAAGAGTTTCTATTTTTGTTTCACCCCTTCTTCATCTTCACGGAGCAGAGAACGACGATGAAGGGAGGCCGGTCAAATGCGGCTTTGCAGGTGGTTGGTGACGGCGGGGAAGGGCCGACCAAGCGCTTGGCGTGGCCCGCCATGACCAACCGCGGCTGCTCCGGCCTCAGCTTGCCGGTAGCGACCCGCAGAGCGGTGCATGTGGAAGTTGGGGAAGGATCGTGGACATGCATGCTGGCGAACATGCTGGCGAACATCCACGCCAACAAAAGTATGGGGGTTAAGTACATGTTATGAGCTCAAAGGTTTCATAAGCAATGCAGAGTTACAATTATGGAGTACCAAGCTTAGGCCGATCGACAAACACCTGTCAAGTTAAATAACTAACGTCAATTGTTTACTTGATTAATTAAGAGTATCTCCAAGAGGCTAGCTAAATGAGGTTGAATAGGTATATTTTTTTTTCAAAACACCAAAAAATTGTGTTCCAAGAACAGACCGGTTATCTCTTTCTCGCTAGTCATCCCACTAGACATATGGGTGACACCGATGGCTATATTTATCTGGTCGTCAGCGCTAGCTATCTCGGTGTTTACATGGCTGACATGGCTGACATGTGAGGTTCATCTAGCAGAGCAGTTTTTTGGACTGGAGGAGGGGGATGGATGGAGAGGCTGTTGGATCTCTCACCCTTTGGCTAGCTATTTTTTTACCTAGTCATTTAGCTAGAAATTTTAGCTAATCTCTTGGAGATACTCTAAGCACAAGTTCATCCTTTTTCTATACTACTGTTTGTACCAGTCTAAAATAGCTAGGACTGACCATTGCTAATCGAAGCCTCGCTAGTCAAGCAGGAACCTAGCACAGAGCCAGTCGACTACCACCATTTACATTACTGCGTGTCTGTATCTCAGAGTTCTTCGTAGCACTAAAAATAAAATAAAAAGGTAAAAGTATAAACCCATTATTTATTGAATAAAGATTCAGTATAAATCAATGATCACGAGTAGGACCACATCAAGTATCTTTCCCTGGTTAAGACACGTCAAGAAGGTTAAACTAAGTAGTAGTACCATCAAGCGAGTTACTACCAGGTTCTTAAGTCGGGCCTCCAACAAACCTTTCTTTCTTTATTTTTTTCCTTTTTCCCTTGTTATTATAGTTATATTATATATAAGTGAACACATGATCAAACACGACAATAAACTGATTTAGGTCTTGTTTGGTTGAAAAGTTCCAGGATTTTATTAGTTTCAGAACTTCTTTTAAAAAACCCCTCCAAAAGGTATTTTAGGGACTTTTAGCAAAAAGTCTAAAAAAAAGTATCTTTCCATTTGGTTTTCTAGGACTAAAATGGGACTTTTTGAGTCCAATAACAAAAAATCCATGAAACCAAACAAGGTCTTAGAGTATCTCTAAGAGTTCCTAAAATACTCTCTAAATCATTTGATTTTTGAAAAGATTAAAAAATAGCTCTCCAACATATTCTAATACCACCTTCTAATCATTTAGCACTTGGTAAAAATACCTCTTTGCGTGTAACTTTACATGCAATTCCTTGGTCGCCAATCCACCTCCGCCTAGCAACTCCAACCAATCCCTCAAATTTTGCTCCCCTATTCCTTCAAATGAGAGTCCCTCATCCATATTTCATCCCCTACACTTAGGGGCACTCCAACCGAACCCCCAAACTTTCCCTACTTTGCACAATATTGTCATGGATCCTATGTATGGGTCCCAATTGTCAGCTTTATGTGAAGAGAGAAAGGGAGATGAGGAGGAAGGATGAGGAACTCCTACATCTAGGAGATCAGTAGAGAGAAATGAGGGTCCCTCATTTGAATAGAGGGCTCGGTTCGAGAGGTTTTTCATGTGCTTGAGCTCTTAAACTAGAATGAGGGCTCATGTAGAAGTTTTGGTTGGAGTTTCTTAGTGGTTTCCCTCTGTTTTCTACTTCACGAGGCACCAACACCTCAGTCCTCCCGCCTCTTCCCTTAGTCGGCGCGGCGACGCCTCGCAGCCGCAGCTTTCGGGGATGACGGCGGCGGCCGCGAATTTGTCTTTGGCTGCTTTTGTTGTCGCCGTCCCGCTTCGGAAGCAAGCGGATGGCGGCGACGACGCGAGAACCACCAGACGGTTGTAGTAGCAGCGGGCCAACTCCATCAACCGACGAGGAGGGGCGGCAACGCCGCATTTTCTGCACGAGGCAACTTTGAGCCGAAGTTGTACACCTCCACCTCCTCATGCAACAGGACAAGGAATAGAGGTTCCGACTTTCGAGAGATGTCTAAGGAGATGATCCAGCGTGTGGGCATGTAGATGGAGCAGGACAAGCAGTGCATGGAAGGTTTTCTTCAATTCATAGGTACTTTTTTTTTGAAACTCAAGCTGTGTTTAGTTGGTGAAATTTTTTGGGGTTGTGTCATCAGATGTTTGACCGGCTGTCGGAAGAGGTTTTCGGAGATTAATTAAAAAGCTGACTTCATAACTCGCACACTTTACCGGGTGTCCAAATCTTTTTTTTGTCAGGCAATGCCACTGTCTCCCCTGCAAGATAGTTTGACGCTATGCTGATATGGAGTATTGGCGCAGATGTGAAGTCTCGGCTCCGCGGCGTGTGGCGTCGGCCCGGCGCTGTCGCCCGTCGTCGCGGGCTATCGGTGCGCGCCTCCCGTTGTCGCGGGCTGGTTCGTGTGGCTCCACGGCGTGTGGCGGTGGCCGACGCCGGTCGGTCTTGGCGCCTCTCGTCGTCGGGGAGTCCGATCGGGCTGCGGCGTATGGCGGCGACAGGCTTCGACAACCCGGCGACCTTGTCGACCGGCGAGGTTACGAAAGCTTCGGCCGGATTACTACGGGCGGTGGCGGTATTTTCCTTCTTGAAGGCGTCATTGAAGAACCTCTGTATTGCTCCTACTTTGGCCACCCCGCTCAACTCCCTAGCACAAGACTCGGCGAAAGCTTTGCCAAGCTCGCGGGCGATTGCTTGGTTGGCGATGGTGGCGTTGTCACGTCATCCACCTCACTTTGGAGGCATCGTTGGAGAGTTCATGTGTTACGGCGTCTTTCTCTCTTTCTTTTGTGTGGCGTCTTGTATGATTTAGTCGGTTTTTCATAATTAACCGAATGACCCGGTTTCTTACCGTTTCCTAAAAACGAGGACTTTTTTGAAATATAACTAGGTGGGAAGCCCCCCCTTAAAAAATTGTGAAGTCTCGGGCACTCCTCCAGCTGGAGATGGAGGTTTGGGCACGGACCTCCGATGATCGTGAATCATCTGATCCTAGTCATATCCGAAACTAATATGGGCCTTGTTAAATTTGGTTTGGTTTGATTTGTTGTGAAAAAAAAAAGATTGGCTTTGTTAGTTGGTTGGTTGGTGTCTTTGGTCTTTGGTTTTACGTGAGAGAAAAACACTATTCTTTGGTGGCTAGCCAGCCGAACAAGGCCGGTTTGGTTAGTGACATGGAGCCACACCGTCCGTCGTTAGTGGTTCTAGTTCTAGCGTTAATCAAAGACAATTTGGTGGACCAGGCCGTTCCACCGAAAAAGTAGCGAAATGAGCACTTTCCAGCTGCCAATCTCCAATCAAACACTCCAATCAAAATCAAACACGCTCGTCGTACCAAACCAGGCAGCAGCAGCAGCAGTCGCACTGGCATCCATTCCATCAATCCAATCCCAATCCCACACCCACACACACACAGTGACACACACACACACAAATGTCGCGCTCGCTCTTCCGACTTTGCTTCCCAATCCCCAAATCCCGAACCCTCCCCTCGCTTGCTCCTTCGATCCACCGAGCGACGGCAACCATGCCGCCGCCGCCGCCGCCGCCGCTGCCCGAGCTGGCGGACGATCTCCTCTGCGAGGTATTCCTCCGACTCCGGCCGGACGACTCCGAGTGCCTCCTCCGCGCCTCCCTCACCTGCAAGCGCTGGCACCGCATCCTCACCGACCCCGTCTTCCGCCGCCGGCACCGGGAGCTCTACCGGATGCCATCACTCGTGGGATTCCTGCGCGTCGCGGAGGTAGACCCGCCGTACGCTTCCAGCTTCGTCCCTAACAACCCCGCCGCCTACGGTTGCCCCGTCGCCGCCCGTGACTTCCCGGGGCGGCTCGTGCTCGACTGCCGCCACGGCCGCGTCCTCTTCGTCGCGCCGAGCCCGAGCCTCGGCACCCAGCTCAACCATGACATCATCGTGTGGGACCCCTTGACGAACGAGGAGCGCTGCCTGCCTCGCCTCTCGCCTTTACCCACCGTCGTATACGGCTGCCACTTCAACGCCGCGGTGCTCTGCTCCGCCGCCACTGCAGGAGAAGGCTGCGATCACAGCGAATGTCATGGTGGCCCTTTCCATGTGGCCTTCGTCTGGAGTCACCCCTGTGGCTATTCGCATGCACTTGTCACGTCTGCTCGTGTGTACTCGTCGGAGACGGGCAATTGGAGTGAGCCCATCTCTGTTCTGCATCCTGATGTGTTCGCCCTTGACAAGATGCCATGCCCAAGCACCCTTGTGGGAGACACTCTCTACTTCCGGTTTGGCTTTGTGAATGTTTTGAGGTACGAGCTTGGCGCACAGCCAAGCTTATGTGTCCTCCTTGGACCTCCACGGTCGGCGATACAAAGTTGGGATATTTCCCTCATGCCCACGGAGGGCGGTGGGCTGGGATGCATGAGCGTGGAGGAGGATGAATCAAGCCTCTGTCTACGACTGTGGTCAAGGGATGATTCTTCACGGTGTGATGAAGATCAAGGATGGACAAGGGGCAGGGCCATAGATCTTGAGAAACTGCTACCTGATGGTGCCCTCCCATCTCCACGGTGGGCACCTGCTGATCGGAGTGCACAGTTGCTTGGCGTTGTGGAGGGTACCGATGTCATCTTTGTGAGTACACCGGGTCTTAACCTCTCTCAAGATGTCTATATGGTCCAATTCAATTCAGGGAGGGCCAGGAAGTTGTTTGACCAATACACTACAGTGATTCCTTATTATACAACCTTCTGCAATCCAGGTATAATATATGCAGCTACTTATTATATATATATATATGTGTGTGTGTGCGTGTGTCTTACTGCTTGTTAACTTTACATCCTTTTTTTATTAGTATATATGACCGGTTATTAATGTCTTCTAGACTGCAAATAGTATCTTATTAGCCAGCAACAAGCCTGCATATATGAATATAATAATATCAGCGCTCAAGAAAAATAGTTGATGCCGCTGTGGTTCCTTTTGGATTAGTACACCTTTGTAATTCGCTCTGTTGGTAGCAGTTTCGTTGTACAGTGTTGTTTCTACTGAGGCTTATCGGCAATGCATTCATCACCCTCCTGATTTTGTTCTCAATTCTTTTTGCATTTCTGCAGTAACTGGCGCGTCTTCTACAGCCGAGGGGCCAGGAGACTACGTTTCATGTGTGCATGACAATCCCAAGCTAGTGCATGGGCTTTCTTTTTTTCAAGAGCACGCCTAGGCAGTGCATGGGCTTTCTTAATCAACCAGAAAGCATATCATGATGTTTGCAAGTTACGTTTCTGAGCTTATGCATGGGGATGAGTTTTTAGGACATGCCACTTCAATTTGTTTGGGACTTCCTGATTGTATGGTGCGATTGTGTATGTTTTCTTGACTTTTTGGACAAAGTGAATTTAGCTGTGCAGCAGCAGTAAATTCATGGCTGCATCGGCTATCTGAAGACGTGAGCAAGAACTGGAAATCAGAGTTTTGCATACCTCATTTGTGCAGCTGGGGTGTGTGTGCGCTACTTCTGATTTCTTTAACTTGATGTGAACAGTCAAATATACAGGGTATCAACATGAGTTGCTACGAATTCAACTTTTAGATCTGGGTAATTGGAGTTTACAAGCTCCGGTGGCGATGGTTGCCGCCGGCCAACTCGAGCTGAATTCATACACATGATTAAGAATGCTGTGCATGCTCTTGGAAGTTTGGACTGAAGAATGCTGGACTTTTGTTTCAGTTCATGATTAAGGCATGAACAGCCTTGGAACTGAACGCATTGATCATTTGTTTTCTTTCACGAAAACTTAGCCTGTGCGAGGGCAGTTTTATGTTCAAAATTTTGAGGGCAGTTTTAAGTCTAGTTAGATCTGAACAAGGTTGTCCCACTCTCATATTTGTTCTCATGCAAGTTGGAACTGAAAAGAAATGTTGGGGTCATGTATGATTCAGTTTAAGAATGTTGGGGTTATGTATGATTCAGTTTAAGTACAGAATGCTGCTCATGAAGTGAATGTACTGGACAAGAACATCGAAGGGATCCAATGGCCTTGGCATTGATGTCGTGTTAATTCAAGAGATTTACGTCCCTCTTTCCTGAAAATGAACTGTGGTCAGGTTCTGAAGAATGGACTGTGTAGTTGCCTGGTTGGGTTCCGGCCTGACTTGAAAATTTGAAATAGGTTGCCCAAGGTGGTCAATTGTGGTTCTGGTTAAGTTAGTGTTTCTAGAAATTCGATCAAAATAGTGTTGAGCATGACTAGATGCAGTGGCGGAGCTATGAACTTTTGACGCCCTAGGGCCGCTATCAAAACGCACGTAGCGCTCGTATAGGGTCAAATACCGCCCGCACGGGTTTAATACCGATAGATAACACAACTTGTATATAAATGCATAACTTTAGATTATATCTTACTTTCAACGAGTCAAACGCGCCATCATGCATGATTTGGATCTGTCTTGCCTATCATATCTTCATCAACATCTATGAACCTCATCAACATCTATGAATCTGAATATACATACAAATTAGCAATGCAATCCATAACTTGATCATTTGACTAGACAAGAAAGGTAGAAAACTGCAACATACCACTTGCTCTAGGTTGATGTAACAGAGGTAACTTTTCATTTGATTCCTACAAGCTCAGAAAGAGTTTAACAAGAGATTAGAAATTAAAACTATAGAAATTAGAAGGATAAAGGATTACACTTTGCCTTCTTACCACTTACCAGGATCAGTCTTCGGTGGATCAACCGATCAAGCCGATCAAAGATGCTGCATGACTAGAAATCTTCGGTGATCAAGGACCCAAGGATGCCTATACGGCTATACGCCTGGCAATCTGGCACGATCGATATATCCCTCTGCTTGAAGCCTTGATCGATCCACTCCTGGACTGCCCGCCCGTCTCCTCTGATCAGGTCACCAGCGAGCAACAGCCAACAGGCGGCGCGGCAGGCTTGAGCTGGGTTGACGGCGGCCAACAGCAGGCGGCGCGGCGTCCAGCGGCGGGCGTCCAGCAGGGGGGCACGGCCGCGCGCCGGGAGGCGATGCGGCGTCGGCGCGTCGCACGGAGTCGTACGAGTGGAAGAGAGAGGACACGCGACGATTCAGTTCGCGCGAGGAAGGCCGCCGCGACGAGCAAGCGTGGAGCACATTCTACTCTAGACCGCTGTCCAATTCGGCCCAAAACAGAGAATTTACTAAAGAGTTTTTGGGCTGCGACTAGGCCACGGCCCTACTGGCCCTAGGTGCTGATCCGCCCCTGACTAGATGACTGTTTTTTGCCTGCTAATTTATTTAAGTTAATTCTTCAGGTGAGAGAGACAGGAACTTTGGACTGAAGATGAAGAATAGTATGCTCTTTCGTGAAAATGAACTCTCTAGTCAATTCCATGTTTATAACAAAGCTTTGAGGTTGCCGTTGAACATGTACGGCTCACCACGTTCAAAGGGTTACAGAGGCGTCTTTCCCTCCGTTCCAAATCAGTAGTTCATTTTTTAAACTTTTCTAGATACATTGCTTTTTACTTTGCACCTAGTTATACACTATGTCTAGATACATAGTAAAAAACAATGTATCTAGAAAAGTTTAAAAAATAACTACAATTCGAAAATGGAAGTAAGTTTGGAATTTCTTCATATCCATTCCATGCCAGGAATACACATCTTACTAGTAACTCTTGGCGATGATGGTCTATCCATGTTTATATGTTGGTCTAGTTTGAATCATTCTTCAGTTCATGTCAGGGACAGATACGTACTTTGCATTCGTACTCTCAAGATAAACTGATTTGTATTTTGTGCTCTCGTTCCTGAGATTGAACTCAGGGACACAACTACACAAGCTAGCTTTGTGTCCAAATTCTTTTGCATGACCCGTGAAGCAACACTATAAGTCTAACTATTTCAACTAAAAGTAATCTATTTAAACTAAATCTAACTAATAAACTAAACTAAATCTAACTATTAAACTAAATACTAACAAAATCTAACTATAATAACCTGAACTAACAAAACCTAACCCTAGTAATAAAATTAATCCTAAAACGAAATCTAACTAAGAACTAAGCAAAAAAAAAATCTAACTATAATAATGTAAATAAATTAAAAAAAAAAAAAAAAAGGTTGCCTGTCGGTTGGCCGACAGGGCCTATCGGTTGGCCGTTGTCCGCAGCTGCAGCTGACATGCCTAACGGCTCGCACTCGTCGTCACCCGCCTCCTCTGCTTTCGTCTTCACCACCACACCAAAGACCCAAGAGGGAGAAGGAAGGAAAGAGGTGGAGTTTCCATTGGTTGATTAATTTGCGGTGTGTGCCATGGTTCTCGCCTTCCCCGGGCACCATCCGCGAATCCGCGAGATTGCCTGCTGGACTCCAATGGCGTCCTCGCCTTCACCTTCCCTGGCCACCATCCGGGCCACCTTGCCGCCTTCCACCGCTACCTCGTCTCGTCGCCGGCAACCACCACACCCACACGCCGGCCTCCGCGCCACCGGTGACGCAGCCCAATGCTACCCCGGCCGACCCTCCCTCGTCGCCGGCCGCACCTCCTCCCTCCCCTCCGCATCCACGCCACTGCCACAGGTCCACAGCTCACTTCTCCGGACGCCGTGCTTCCACCGACAGTTGTTTGCCTCGACGCCACCCTCCCCAGCAGCCGTAGTGACCCCACCCCTCGCCGCCAGTTGCAGTACCCCCACCACCTACACCTGATGCTCCACCAAAAAGGCGTCCTGTAACGGCGCAGTGCAGATGCTGGATGCCGACGCCCTTCATGTGTTTAGTGCTGCTGCTGTATGCCGACGCCCTTCATGTGTTCGATGAAATGGCAATGCCACTGTTTGGGGTAATGTTACCATGTTCTCACCCTACTCTTCTGTAACGGCAAACAAACATGTTCTCACCTGGGCTCGGCTCTGCAGGACCAAGTAATCAAACAAAAGCACCCAGACTCTGGCCGGCCAAATGCAGGAAATCAAACACGCCCTGAGTGTCCAAAGGGGAGGAGATCTGAGGCCCAGCTACTGGGCGACGGGCGATAGCATCCACCGCCGCTTCCATTGAGGCGTTGCCGCGGGGCCGCTGGTCGTCGGCTGAGGAGGAGGCGTGGGCAAATCGCAGAGGTTGCCCGTTGGAAGTGCGGCCAGGTCATCGTGGAAGAAAGACATGACGTAGGGCGCGTTCCATTCTCACAGCTTGCTCGACAGCTTGGGTAAGCTAAGTTTTTTTTTTTTTCCTTTTTGGTTCTGATTGTTTTTCATGTACCACAATATAAAAGAATTGTTGCTTCTGTGCCTATGACTCATCCCATTACTAAATGGAAAAATATCCGATTTTTTACTGCCATGAGATACATATACATGTTCTGAATTCTGATAGAAAGGTTCAGACTTCAGTTAAGAAAGACCCTCCAAGTTGCAAAAGATTGCGAGCCTTATCTGTTACAAAAACACAAAAAGTTAACTCAGCTTCAAAAATCATTCTACAACATCCATGGATTCAAAAACACCATATAGAAAACAAGCCACACATATAACAACCACATGCACAAATACAGTCAGTTATCAAAAGAGTTGGTACACTGTTGCAAATCACTGAAAATTCAGAGTAAAATTATGATTAAACATCTAACGACCCCTCAAGTGCGGTCATGCTCTGATCATTCACGGATACCTCCCTGTGCTCTTTGGCCTTTCCGGGCTCGTAACCCCTTTGTGCAAAATATGAAGGCTGCTTTGGTGTTGGAAGTGGCGTAGTTCTGTTTTCCAGCATGAACACAACCGCTGCCATAGAGGGCCTGGAGCTTGGATCATCTTGTACACACAATAGTCCTATTTGTGCGCATCGCTAAACTTCATCAATGGGGCAACTACTCTCCACAACAAATGAGTTCGCCAGATGTTCTAATTTCCCATCTTTCCACAAGTTCCATGCCTGAATAGACACAGATACAATTTCATAGTGACCTCATATGTATTTTCTCTGGGTATTTAGTTCTGAATTCTTAGCATATCATAATACTTACATATACTAAAAGGTTGGGGAAATCCATGAGAAGATGTGGTGAGCTGATCTTTAATCCACTTACAATCTCCAGCAGTATAACACCAAAGCTGTAGGTGTCAGATTTGACCGAAAAGGAACCCTCCATTGCATATTCAGGAGCCATGTAACCGCTGTGTACATTATTCCAACAAAAAGGTTTGCATAGTCTTGAAAACTGCCAGCAAATAAATTCTGTCTAAAGAATTGGTTCTGAAAAAGTTACTTACTATGTCCCTACAACTCGGTTTGTATTTGCTTGGAGCTGCTCACTAAAGAATATCCTAGCCATTCCAAAATCTGATATCTTAGGGCTCATCTCCTTATCTAACAAGATATTGCTTGCTTTCAGATCTCTATGGATTATAGTCAGTCTCGAGTCCTGATGGAGATACATGATTCCTCTAGCAACCCCCTGGATTATCTTGAACCTTGTCGGCCACTGAAGCGCTGATTTTTTTTGACGAGTCTGATAAGAATAACATGAAACAAGGCACATTCACATATTTATTTGCTGGGTTTATTAACAAATTATGAAACATGACAAATTGGCAATTGAATGTACCAAATAGGAAGTAATCCAAGCTTTTGTTGGGCAAGTACTCATAAACCAACAACCTCTCATCTTCATGAATGCAGCAACCAATAAGCTTAACTAGGTTCTTGTGCTGCAGTTTTGCAATCAAGACCACTTCATTTCTGAACTCCTCCATTCCTTGAACAGAACCCTTGCTAAGCCTTTTCACTGCTACTTCTTTGGTACCGGCTAACACTCCCTTGCATGATTCCATCATTCTTTATCAGAAAACAACTAATAACCTAATTTTCTATCAATGTGATTATAAAACTTTTCGAAGAACCATTCTCAAGTGAAAGTTTGGTAATACCTTGTAAACTTTGCCAAAACCTCCCTTCCCAAGCATATTGGAGTCAGAGAAGTGGTCTGTTGCTGCAACAATGTCTTCAAAGCTAATAAATGGGAACTCTATATTCTTGTCCCCATTTCGTCCAGAGACCTCAAGTATTCTAGCATCAGCCTCTTCTTAACTTTCTTCTTTTGCCGTCTACCTGCTCATAGAAACGCCAATGGATTCTTTGTTTTTTCTCCTGAACATGTACACGACTACACTACGTTTCTGAAAACGAGGGGTCTTTTTGTTTGTACCTCTTATTTTATTTGTCCAGACAAGGGCTGTGAATGTGAGTAGCAGCACAAAAGCTATAATGGGGAGTAAAATCTTTGTGAAATTGCTCTTCTTCTGTACTGTCCATGGAAATATGTCCATCAGAATTTACATTATCAAGCATCATTTGCAATACTGTGACTTTACTTGCAAAGGACCATGCTTAGTAGTGATCCTTGACTAACTTGTATATATACAAGTAAAAGACCAATTTGTGAAAAAACCCAAAACAGTACCCTTGCACATTGCTGATGGGTTTCTTTATAGGAACAGAACAATTATTTATATTTTCCCACTGCAAAATTTTCTAGTCCAGTATGCGTGCAAAAGTTCAAGTCACTTTATTTATGCTCATATGAAGTTTAGCGCTGCAAATTAAAAAAAGTAAACCTATCAGTGTCTAACCCTTTGCTTTTACTATTTGATGCCATCAACACCAACATAAAAGTACAAGAGATGGTATTTGATACAGTTTATTTGATGTCTGTTTGCCTTAAATAGACTGTATGGTTTACTGTTAAGTTCTAGCCTTTATTAATCTTTAAAAAGGGTGGGTTTGGGATTTAGATATAAAAACAAACTAAATCCTAAAACGTTGTTGGATCATTCTCACTGTTGCAAAAACACCTTATTGGTGTTCACACCACTGAGACGAAAATGTCGCTGCAGGTAAAAGAAACATGAGGTAGACTGGAAGGTCGTGTACCAGGAGATCCAGCAACCTGGAGGTACAAGTTATCAGGGAAGCCGGCCTTCTCCATGTCAATGAGGTCCCCAGTCCAAACTAAACACCTCGATGGGTCGCCATTACTGTATAGGCTCAAGCTGGCGTAGGAGTAAGCTACGCATAAGCAGTTTCTGCTGCACTCGGCTGCGCACTGGTCGAAGCTTCTGTTACTCAAGTACAAGAACTTATCAGGAACCTTCATCGCTGGCAAGGTCACAAAGCTATCTTCTTTCCCCGCATCTCAGTGTCTCCTTTCTCTGGCAACCTCTTGAATAGTTGACAACGTCGATGGGCTCGAACCCTTCAGGGCACCGGCACATTGGGACATCGCCCGTGCTGTCGCAGTAGCTGAATGGACCACACGAGGCATAGAGACCGCAGCTGGAATGGGGTCTATCAAAAATGAGCATCCAAGATGATGCTTTGCTGTTCCAACTCTGAGCCCTTATCTTGCCAGTGTAGTCAAGCCAGATGCGCATGTAGGGTGATCCTTCAGAGGCTGTGTATGTATATGTATAGTAGAGGTCCGTCCTTGTGTCGGCAATGGCTTGGTATATAATGGAGGAACCATTCGGCGGCACACTGCTGGACATAGAGGCATCGTTAAGCACATTTGAGCGGGTGTATGGCAAGGTCCCATGCCAAGTGAAGAACTGAAGGTATGAGTTGGGATCGACACCATATGAGAAATTCCCAGTGGATGGGTCATCAGGGCCCTTCCAAGAAATGAGGCGAGTTGGGACTTGACCTTTATGGTTGAGCAATAACCTCATGGATGGGAGCAAGGTGTCAGTCGGGTGATCAAAGCTTTGCCATATGGTCTCGCCAGTTGACCTTCGAAGGACAAAGTTACCCGAGCTGAGTAGCACTGCAAAAGTTCCTGTGTCTCCAACTGTGGTGCTGTTCGTTGTCGTCGTTCTCCAATGGGTGTGGCCTTGGGAGTCCGACAGCACCAGCTCTGGTTTGCCGGTGACAGCGAGCTTCGCCGACGAAGGGGCGATGATTGGGCTGTCACGGTTGGCAACCCACACCACCGTGCGCTCCGGGACCCTGTTGTACCAGATGCCGATGTATAAGCTCTTGTTAGAGTTGCCTGCGGAGAAGAATCCGAGAGCAAAGGCCCCGTCCTTAGATATGAGCACATCACCGGGCGAGAGTGGTTTAGCTTGTGTCAGCTGGTCACTGGATTGTTGGCACTGCGAACTCGAGAGCAGGAGGACGAGAATGGGGACAATAATGCAAGCTCTTTCCATGTCTGCTTTGCTTGTGAGCAGAGAAGAGGGTAGCCTATACTCCTAGATGACATGGGCCAGTTGGGTCTTCGTTTGTGACCCTAAACATTGAAAGTTTGGAGCATGGCTCCCCTTACATATGACATCGAAGGGTGGGAGAAATGTTGGACAAAAAAATCTCCAATGCAATTATTCAAGCAAAGATATCAACTCAGTGTGGACTTCTCTTTTTAAACTAACTCAGTATGGACTTGACCAAGTAAAGCACGGCGGACCGGACAAACTGTGAGACTGCAGATTATTGAAGCGCCGAAGTTTTTTTTTATCACTGTGGAGTGTGGACATGTAGGAATGCATGTGGGTACGGCACGGCGTCTCTTGGCTTCAGCTAATTAATTATGGTGGAATGCCTTTTTTTAGTTCACCTTTTTTTTTTTTCATAAATTCGTTATAAGTTGCATGATATTTTTGTGCATATTAACTTTTGGATATCCAATCATAAAAATCAGCTAGAAGTCCAGATAACTGCTATGCTGTGGATAAATGACATGAAAGCCTACTGTTCTTGAGACAATTTATAAAGAGTTTTAAAAGGCTGGAATAGACAACAGATTGGAGCTCAAAGGAAACTTAATGGTAATCTAACAGAAAGATTAAAAATTTTGACAGGGAGCTAGAATCCAGGAATCCGTCTAATACAGAATGGAAAGAAGATTTGAAGTGAAGAAATGCCTAGAAGGTATCTATCAAATGGAGGAAATTTATTGAAAACAGAGGATAGGATGCAAATGGACCATACAAGGTGATTCCAACACCCAGGTTTTCCATCACTATGCTAACGGTAGACAATATTTTATCCCTGGAGGCTGATGGCCAGGAAATAAAAGGACAAGGAGATTATGGATCACATTGTGTCTTTTTTACAAGGACTTGTTTGGCCTAAGCCTATAATTGTAATCTGAAGCTGGCAGACTTCTCCTTTTGGTTGACTCAGTTAACCAAGCAGGATAAGGAGATGTTGGAACTTCCTTTCTCCATGTAGGAGATTAGATCTGCCATTATGGAAATTAAAGATGAATCAGTGCCAGGCCCCAGTGTCCAATGGTTTTGGGGCTAATTTCTTTAAGAAAGCCTAGGATCTAAGTATCTAACTAAATAAGATTTGTATAACATGTTCCTGGACTTCCAAGCTGAGAATTTGAAAATTAAGAGACTGAACTATGAAGTAATGACTTCAGTCCTAACTAAGGTCAAAGAGGCCAATAATATCAGACAATTTAGGCCTGTTTAGTTGCTATTAAATACTCTGGTTGACATAGACGTGCTTAGTTCTTTAGTAGTGGTATGGATTGACACGGTACTCTTATTTTTCTGAGATATCTGATCGTTCATTAATTAGTCACTAATTCTTTTGTTTTTTTTAATTGACCAGAGTATTCTTTTCTATTGATAATTTGATGAATGCTGAATTTTGGGTGCACAAATATTGTTTACTCTTCTTCAAGAGAGGTACCAACACTCATCTTCATCAGTACTTGCCTTTGCTCTAATTTATATGATTTTGATATAAATATGGCATATGAGTGCAAAATATTTTTTTGCTATTGTTTAGTATCTACCTATATCTTTTTTTTTTTTGGCTAGGTCTACCACTGGAGTAGGCAAAAGGATAAGGATACAGGGCGTGTAAGGTCTAAATCACACCATCAAAGAGACGCTACACGAGTCAGGAGTGAGGTGAGCGAGACAGGGTGATTATAGATGTGGCTACACGATGCTCATTGCACGCTGATGATGCACTGTAATAGTTGGATCCTGGACGACAAGATGTGATTACCACCGGTGCCCGTACTGTTTGTTTGTTTCTTTATTAGTTTCTTTATTAGCGATACAGGGTTATATTATTACCACTGGTGCCCGCACGCAGTGATTTTGCATTGCGGGCGGCCGCGATAAACACGTACGACGCGATGTGTTTGGCGGGATTATTCGGCGTTTTTTCGCGGATAAGCCCCACAAAAGCAGTCCCAAACACGCCATGTGGCTACCGAGGGATGAGCTTGTGTGCGTGAAGGGAGATGGGGGTTGAGGGCAGGTGAGGTACCAGCGGAGATTCATAACAATTGAGGAAGAAAAAAAAAACACGAGGATGATAATGGACCCCGCATATCGGCTCATCTTGTGTTGTGACGCACCCAAACACAAAACGAGTACGGTCCTATCTTGAAAATGAGAGACGGAATCGTTCCATTTTCATGTCTTCGAGCCACACATGCTTATGTTCTATTATGGACGATGTTAGGATCAGTTGGAGCAATGATAAGACACGAGGAATTCATTTGACGTTTCATCGGCATAGTTGATTGAGGTCTAGCAGATTTATTTATCGCATAGATTCATGAGATAGCTAAAAGGGTAAGATTTTAAATTATATTTTAGAAAACACTATTATTAATATATATTTTAAATAAAAAGATTAAATTATTTTAGCTAAAATTCATGAGACAGATAAAATTGATTTTTTAACAAACTTATAATTTATAATTAAAACAAATTTACCCTTCATCGAAAAAAAAAAAGAACTACAACCACTAAGTATAGTGCCCCGTCTTAATATAACGGCTTCATTTCAAGGATGGACATCAAAACAATCAAACTATGGTGATACTTTGTCAGATAAATAGAGTACAGTAAGAGTTAAAGAGATATTCCAATGCATTGCATCATTTTCAGTACAAACCAAATATTCAAGTTTCTAACAATCCCAACTTCAGAAGCTCAAAAAAAAAAAAAAAAACTATATAGACAAACATCAGGATAAGGCAAAAATAGAAATAAAATTATTCTATTAATCTACCTCAATAAGGTGTCTTGCAGCACTTCTCTAGCATTTAGGTTGAGCAGATCCAGAATCTGCTCAATCTCCAAAAAGGGAGCATTTACAAGTTAACCTGAGCTTTTCATCTTTCCTTAATTCCTTTTCCTGCAAGGCTGCAAACTGTAATGAATACATTTAGCTAAGAACATATATAATAATGCACAATCTTGAGAACAAGAGAGAACATGTCTAGCGCCTCAAACGGGGCATCGTCCATCCTCCTCATCTCCTGGTCCGAGAACTGGCTCCTGCAAAGCCATCAATCAGGAGCACACAAGGGATCAGGATCATCAATCAGAGCAGACAAGGGATCGGGATCATCCATGGCCAAATGCCAGAAAGTTTCTAACAACAAGTACACAAAAAACGATGGAATAATTTTCCACTCGGAAAGTAGCATATGGCGTCGACCAATTTTAGAGTTTACCTGTAGATACATGAAGATGTCGTCTGATGGTTGCCTGCGCTGCTGCTGCGGCACGGCGGGGCCCTCGTCTGAACTCCCCACCGTGTCCTTCCCATTGCCGTGCTTCTCCGCTTGCGCTGCGCTGCTAACGCCGCCGTTATTGTGATGATCGACGTCTGCTGATAAGCCGAAGCTCCACAGCGGCCAGCCGGCGGTGCTCTGGTCTTCAAAGAACTCGTCGCCAGCCGGCGAAGGTGTGCCGCCCCGCTCTGCGGCAACGGGTGCCACGCCATGATGATCTGAACAAGAGAGTGGACCACGTCGACCTCGCCCAGTGCACAGCGCCGCGTCGTCGTGGCCGGCGCGAGCGAGATCTTCTCCGTCGAAGTTTTTTTCGCGTCGGGCCGTTCACCCGTATTTCATTAAGAGGAGGAAAACCAAATCCAAATACAACAATCCCCGATGCCGAAGACATCACGCGGGAGAAAACACCAACGGCGACTTTAAACAAAAAAAGCGAAAAGCAAGAAGAGCGAGGGGCAGGGGAACCCTCCACCTAACAACCCTAGCAAGCTGCGCCTATACAAAAAGATAACTCAACACCTAGGTAGCTAGTAGTGATCGGAGCCGTAGATGATACACCTCGGCAGCAAAGCATCTGCCGGAAAGACAAAAGACCTCGGTGGCAAAGCATCCACCGTAACCTCCTAGGCGGCCAAGCATCCGCCGAACGCAAACACGGTGGCAAAGCATCCACCGGAACCACCACGCGGCAAAGCAACCGCCGAGAAACACAACTCGCAGCGGCAAAGCATCCGCTAGCACTCAGGGCGGCAAAGCATCCGTCAAAGCTACAACCACGACCACGGTGGCAAAGCATCCACGGAGCGACCTCGGCGACAAAGCATCCGCCCGAAAAGCTAGACAACCCGACCACGGTGGCAAAGCATCCACGGGCGACCCGGCGACAAAGCATCCGCCCGAAAGCTCCTCCGAGTCACGAAGAGCCAACGCCCTCGGACCACGGGGCGAGGAGGACTTACCCGACGACACACCGGCGGCGAAGCATCCGCCCAATCCAACGGCGAGAATACAGCTACAACGAACACCAACTACACATACCTAGGGCGAGGAGAAAGCGAAGCTCAAATAGGTGCGAAGAAGGCGATCCGGCGACCAGAGCGATCAGGAGTGCCTGCGTTGCCTTCAAGAAGGGATCGACATCCGCGTGAACGCCGCATAACGCCGCGCGAGAGCACCAAAGGTCTTTTCGAAGTCTGCACGGCGAACCGCGGCTCCTCGACGACGCCCCCAAGCGGCGGAGGCGCTGCTGGCGCACCGTCGCCGCGCCAAGCTCCAAAGCAATACCTCCAAAGGAGGACACGACGCCAAAACGCCGCCATTGCTCGTCGTCTGACCTGGGACGGGCTTTCACCCCGGAGTCAAGCGAGGCTGCATGCACCCTTCTTCGCAACGCCCGGGACGGTGAGGTGGTCCGGCATGCCTACAACGCCACCATGGAGCCACGGCGCCGTCCCCGGTACCACCTCGGCCCCCACCACCATGGCGGCACCACCACCGCCCGGTCGAGCCAGCGGAAGAAAGCGGTCGATGGCCACCGTAAGGCAACCGTCCACCGTCGTGCCAGCTGCGACGCCATCGAGCGCTGACTCAACCCGGCGCCAAGCCACGAGCAAGCCTCCCGGACGGAGATCGGCCAGCGGGGAGGTCGGTTCGAGGCGGTGGCGCCAGCGGCCGCCAGGCCAGAGCCCGGCACCGGCCGAGGCGGATCCGGCCACGAGGGGCCGGGATCCGACGGAGGAGCCTGGGCCGCCAGCCGGGTTGGCCAGTCATGGCCCTTGGCGCCACCAAGGTCCTGGGGCAAGGCCGGCCCGGGGAGAACCGGCCGGGGAAGAGGGGGCGGATCTGGCGAGGCCACCGGATCCGCTCGTCGGCGGCGGATCCGCCGGAAGTCGCTTGCCCTTGCCGAACGCCGTTGGAAGCGCCCGGTGGGAGGGGTGGAGAGATGAGGGAAGAAGGGGGGAGGGCGCCTTGGAGAAGGAGGGAGGCCGCGGGGGCGGGGGACGGGGCCGCCGCCGCCGCCATGGGGGAGCCGGCGGCGGCCCGGGGGCCGGAAGGAGGGGGGCGGAGTTGGGGCGGCGGCGGCGCCTTGTCGCCCGTGGAGGCGCTCGGGGGGTCGAGGAAGAGCCGTTTTTCTCTCCGCCGGTCGCCGACCACGCCCGTCGGCCGCCTCGTCGCCGTCGTCGTAGGCCGGCGCCTGGATCTTCTCCGTCGGCGTCGGCCCGACCACGCCCGTCGGCCGCCTCATTACCGTGCTCCGCCCGCATCGCCGCCCATGAACCCGCTTCGTCCGCGGGATCCGGCCGAAGCAAGGGGACTTCCCGCTTACCACCAAAGGTTCCTTCTTTTTTCACACGGATCTTAGGCTTCTTTCCTCGCCCGGTCGATTGATTCATCGGTGAGCGAACACATCATCAATTGATTGATCGGTGGCCCGGCAGCGTAGGCATTATCGGCTCAAAGATCCCCAAGCATCTCCGGGCATTCCGGCTGCGCCGTCTCCTACCACTCGAGGGCGCCCAGGCGGCGAATCCCCTACCGCTACTTCCCGAGCGTGCACGCCCGCCGCGGGACTTCGGATGCTCGGATCGTCGCGTGCGCTCAACGACGCGGGGCATCGTGGGGCGGCAGTGCCTTTGGACTAACGGCCGGCCGTTACATCAACCTTCTTTGCTACACGGGTGAATGAAATATGGAGGACGCCGACGGCGGCATGCAAGGGTCCGGACTAACAAACGGCCCGTCGGCATGGAGAGAGGCACGGCGGCCGGTGGCGGCGATCGACAACGGGACGGGCGAGGTAGGATGCGGCAGCCGCGACGCCGACACGGAGATCCACAATGAAATCCTCCGCACCGCACGTGGATACCCAATGATGGCGAGCACCAAAAATCGCGGTCCAGGTCGGGCGGAGGGAGGATCGTGTGCCGCGATGCCTTCGTGCGCCCAGCGTGATTGGCGGCGATCGGCGTGGGAGTGGGGGAGGGCGAGGGATGAGCAGTTTGACACAAACGATCTAGGCCATTGGATTATGAGTGAGCAAGGAGAGAGCGGGCGAGATTTAATCTAGTGTGTCCGTTTTTTGAAAGATTTTTTTTTTTGTTTTCATTTGTAGCCTACCAAAGTTGGTGCATTAGTAGGGTAGATGCAATTACCGTGCGGTTTTAATCCCCACATTTATGGGGAAAGCGGGAGGAAAATTTTTCCCCCTACCACCAACCATAGACACATCATTTTCCTCCAATTTCCTCCACCCCATTTCCTCCCGTTTCACGAAGCCTTCGTTGTCGCCGGATCGAGAGCTGCCGGTCGATGTGAGCCATTGAATTTTTCCCCAATTATTGTAAAAATTTCTTATAATAATAATTACATTATTACGACATTATTTCTTCCTGTACAAATGCGCTCGCTCTTCGTTTTCTCCTGATCCCCATCCAATCCTTAGATCCCCAAATCTCAAACCCTCTCCTCGCTTTCTTCCATCCACCAAGCGACATCAACCATGCCGCCGCCGCCTCCTGAGCTGGCGGACGACCTCCTACGCGAGGCATTCCTCCGCCTCCCACCCGACGACCCCGCGTGCCTCCTCCGCGCTTCACTCGTCTGCAAGCATTGGCGCGGCATCCTCGCCGACCCAGCCTTCCGCCGCCGCCACCGCGAGCTCAACCCGGCGCCCTCCGTCGTCGGCTTCGTCCAGGTCGTGAGGGAAGTAGTTCCCTACCGCTCCCGCTTCGTCCCCGACAAACCCGCCTCCGGCCGCCCCGCCGGACGCGACCTCCCGGGCTGGCTCGCGCTTGACGGCCGCCACGGCCGCGCTCTCTTCGTCACCCCAGCAACAGGCCAGGACACCGAGGAGGAGGAGGAGGAGCAGGATGTAACCTTGAACTTCGTCGTCTGGGACCCCTGACCGACGAGCGCCACCTTTGCCCCCGCCCTCGCCCGCGCCTAATTTCAGGAAGCTTGTCTTCAACCGCCGCTGCTCTGCGCCGCCGCCTCGGGAAGCTGCGACCACGTAGGCTGCCACGGGGACCCTTCCGTGTAGCCTTCGTCTTCACTAGCTGGGTTGCCAACATTGGAGTCATCACGTCTGCTTCCCTGTACTCGTCGGAGACTGGTGTTTGGAGCAGGCTGACCTCCGTTCAGCGCCCTCATTTGAGAGTTTGGTCCTGTCCATATGCCAGCACGCTTGTGGGTGACACACTCTACTTCCGCGCTCATTAGAAGTGTGTGCTTGAGTACCAGCTAGGTGCACAGCGTCTGTCAGTGATTGAGCAGTCTGAGCATCTGTCTTTCTTCTACATGCGTGTGGACGGTAAGCTGGGATTCTTCAATGTGGAAGAGGAACCAAGCCTTTCCCTGTGCCTGTGGTCACAAGAGACAGCTCCCGATGGTGGACCAGGATGGGCACGGGGCAGGGTCATCAAGCTGGAGGCGCTGCTCCCCAGTGAATCCCTCCTGCCTCCACCACATTGTTGGCATAGATGGCTCATACATCCTTCTATAATTGGCTTTGCGGAGGGCACCGATGTCATCTTACTGGCCATGCCCACACATCGATCTAATCATGTTTACATGGCCCAACTCAATTCAGGGAGGGCTAAGAAGATTTTTGAGTGCTCTTCGTTAGTCTACCCATACACAAGCTTCAGTATTCCAGGTATGGCTAGTGAAGTGTTTGTAAGTTATAACTCTGTTGTGCTGTAAGCCTTTAACTTATATCCCTGAGCTATGAATGATCTTGAGTGTAAGTAATGTGTTTGGATGATAATACCCGTGCTCAAGAAAGGAGAGGTGTTGTTTCCTATGAAGCACAAGTCCATTGATTTCCCGCTAGGAAGAGTGCTGCTCATACCTTTGTTGGACGAGTTAGCCTTTACTAGTTGTTTTCACTAGCTGGCTCTCCATATTTAACTAGCTGCTGCATACTAGGCCACTAGGGGGGCTGGTCTTACCCCCTGATCAAGGCACAGGGCAGACCTCTTAATTTCCACATAGCACAGGTCATTGCAGGTCTTCCTGACCTCATGCCATGCACACATGCTTTCACATCTGTTCTTATGATCAATCCAACAGGTATTATATGTGTCAGTGTATTTTTGGGTTACTAAGAACTTTTGTACTTGTGGCACACTCTGTATTATCGGTGGTGGAGGGTGCATCAAATTGTAGGGGGCGGGGTGAATTTGAAAAAAGCAAGTGAACTGAGAACTGTCCGGCTCTGCCTCCGTCGTTCTCTGTGCCATTGAATTGTGGGTGTTAGTCAATTGGTGCATGAGCGCCAAAGTGGGCTCTCAGCTGCGGACTCAGTGTTGTTGTCATTAGGTGTCCTGTTGTCCATGAAATCTGAGAAAAGTAACTAGGCCATTAAGATTTATCTGGGCTCAAGGGGGCGGGAGCATGCCCAGTTTTGCCTTCACTGGGCTCCGCCTCTGTGTTAGTGTGTTTGTGGGTTACTAAGAACCTTTTTGGGCTTGTGGCACACGACAAACTGTCAATGACCTATCTGATTTTATTTCCTTTCTTTTTGTCATTTGTGCAGTAATTGATTCGACTTCTACGGGTGAGGGACCAGAAAAAGGCGTTTCAAGTGCATGACAAGCTCAAGCTTTTGGTGCAATGGCTTCAGAATTAAGTAGCAGGGAAGTTGCGATGTTTGGAAATTGCATCTGCGGGTTTCTTTGGTGGGCTGCTCGTGTGATTGGTGGTGACAGCTTGAATGGATTCTGTGGTGAAATAATAGTGTTTTCCTCTCTTTATGGACTGTGGTAGTCAGTATCTCAGGCGTCATAAGTGATCTGAAGACTACCTGCCAGGGTATTGGAGACCTGATTTTGGGCATTGCATCTGTCCAAGTGCTCCATTGGAGGGTTCACTAGTTCAATGCACTGTTGGCAGTCGAAAATATAAGATGACTATGTATGATGTAGTAGACATTGTCATAAAACTTTATCTATCTAGCATGTTTAATCTATTGCCTAGCTAACATTATGTCATTTTGATACTGTTTATATTTTTGTTTACTTTGAGTTATTTACAGTTCACGTTACAGACTGACACTTGTGTTTGTAAAGATATGCTGAATTTGTGATTGGTTTCCTTTTAATGAACAACATAGTTCAGGCTCTTGTTTCTTGAAATAACATTTCAGTTTAAGTTGTTTCTTTTATACGAATTTCAGTTCAAGTTTGACCTGACAACAGCACAAGCCGTGTGTCCAAATTCTTCCGCATGACCTAGAACGTATCCAGTGAAGTGAACAAACCCAGCAAATAGTGAACACACAAATAGCTCATCTATATACAATTTTTTAATATCTAAACTTATAGTACTAGTTAAAGCTGGTATTTTTGGGTTAAATCAACTTGTCGATGCTTTGACATTGTTCCCAATTTTTGCACTGCTGTTGTAGTAGAAAATGATTCTATAGATGAGGCACTAAGTGCATGGTGTTTAAGTGATGACACTCAAAACTGCTGATGGAAAGGATTGTCAATCAGGCAGAAAGTCTGAAATGGTGACAGAAAGTCTGAAATGGTGACAATGGTAGCGGTATTTTTAGTTGAACAAGTAGTGGTTGAAAATTGCACCTATGGGATTCTGCAGTGCTTGGTTGAGAATTGCACCCATGGGATTCTGCAGTGCCGCGAGTCTCTAGGATTGTGAATGGATTTCTTCTTCCTGTTTTGGTGGGACAAACTCTTTACAGATCATCGGATTATCTGCTGACAATGTGAATTAGGGATTGGATATCTGGTTGGCTTCAATTGTGCAACAGCTCTGTAACCAAGTGTCATTTTTTTTTTCTGAGAAAAACAAGTGTCCAATTAGGCAAACTAATAATAAATTGAAGAAAAAGAAAATGGAAAGAATCACATGGCCAGGCAGGTATCCAGTACGTGGGCCAGAAGCACTTTTAGACGGGCAAAGCTGGGCGTCCAAAGGGAGAGGAGATCCGAGGCCCAACTAGATTGGGCAACGGGCGACAGCATCCTCAGTTGAGGCGCCGTCGGCGTAGCGGGGCCGCCGCTCGTCGGCTGAGGCGGCGAGGGCGAATGCGCAGAGGTTGCCCGTTAGAAGCGTTGCCAGATCGTCGTGGAAGGAAGACGCGGCGGGGAGCGCAGTGCTCCATTCTCACAGCCTGCTCGAGTAAGCTAAGCTATTTTGGGTCTCATTGTTTTTGATGTATTATTATTTACTAGTATAAATTAAATAAAATATAATAGAATTGTTGTTGCTGTGCCTATGACCCATCCCATTACTAAATGGAAGAAGATCGATTTTCTACTGCCATAAGATACATGGGATGGGAAAAAAAGGTTCAGAGTTAAGAAAGACCCCAAATTGCAAAAGATTGCGAGCCTATTCTGTAACAAGAATACAGATGCTAACTTCAAAAATCATTCTACATCATCCACGGATTCAAGAAACACCAAACAGACAAGCTCACAGATATAACAACAACATATGCACAGATTCACAGGTCTAATACTCTAATGTACAGTCAGTTATCAAAAGAGTTGGTGCACTGTTGCAAATCGCTGATTGTTCAGAGAAAAAAATGATTATAAAGATCTAACGAGCCTCAAGTTCTGTCATGCTCATATCATAAGTGGAGACCTCCCTCTGGTCTACAGGCTTTCTGGGCTTGTAACCCTTTTGTGCAAAATATGAAGGTTGCTTCGGTGTTGGAAGGGGCGTAGTTTTGTTTTCCAGCATGGACACAACCTCTGCCATGAAGGGCCTAGAGTTTGGATTGTCTTGTACACACAAGAGTCCTATTTGGACGCATCGCGAAACTTCATCAAGGGGGTAACTACTCTCCACAACAAATGAGTCCACCAAATCTTCTAATTTCCCATCTTCCCACAAGTTCCATGCCTGAATAGACACATACAGTTTCATAGTGACCTCATATGTATTTTCTCAGGGTATTCAGTTCTGAATTCTTAGCATATCATAATACTTATGTATGCTATAAGGTTAGGGAAATCCATGATTTGTGGTGAGCTGGTCTTTAATCCACTTACAGTCTCCAGCAGTACAACACCAAAGCTGTAGGTGTCAGATTTGACTGAAAAGGAACCTTCCATCACATATTCAGGAGCCATGTAACCGCTGTGTAAATTATTCCAACGAAAAGGTTTGCATAGTCTTAAAATTGCAAGCAAATAAATTCTATCTAAAGAATTCTTTCTGAAAGAGTTACTTACTATGTCCCTACAACTCGATTTGTATTTGCTTGGAGCTGCTCACCAAAGAATATCCTAGCCATGCCAAAATCTGATATCTTAGGGCCCATCTCCTTATCTAACAAGATATTGCTTGCTTTCAAATCTCTATGGATTATTGTCAGTCTCGAGTCCTGATGGAGATACATGATTCCTCTAGCAACACCTTGGATTATCTTGAACCTTATCGGCCACTGAAGCACTGATTTTTTTTGACAAGTCTGATAAGAATGAACAAACATGAAACAGGGCATATCACAAGGCAAATACACATTTATTTTCTGGGTTTTATTAACAAATGAGAAATTGGCAATTGAATATACCAAATAGGAAGTAATCCAAGCTTTTGTTGGGCAAGTACTCATAAACCAACAATCTCTCATCTTCATGAATACAGCAACCGATAAGCTTAACTAGGTTCTTGTGCTGCAGTTTTGCAATCAAGACCACTTCATTTTTGAACTCCTCCATGCCCTGAACAGAACCCTTACTAAGTCTCTTCACTGCTACTTCGTTGGTACCGCCAAAACTCCCTTGCATGATTCCATCATTCTTTGTCAGAAAACAATCAATAACATATTTTTTTCTATCAATGTGATTATCAATTGAAACTTTTTGAACAACCATTCTCAAATGCAAGCTTGCTAGTACCTTGTAAACGTTGCCAAAACCTCCCTTGCCTAGCATATTGGAGTCAGAGAAATGGTCTGTTGCTGCAACAATGTCTTCAAAGCTGATAAATGGGAACTCTATATTCTTGCACCCGTTTAGTCCGAAGAACTCAAGTATTCTAGCATCACTCTCTTCTGAATTTTCTTCTTTTTTGTCGTCTACCTGCTCATAGAAACCTCAATGGATTCTCTGTTGTTTCCTCAGAATATTTACAGACTAAACTACATTTCTGGAAATAAGGGGTCTTTTTTTTCTATGTACCTCTTCTTTTTACATGTCCAGACAATGGCTGTGAATGTGAGTAGCAGCACGAAAGCTATAATCGGAGCAAAATCTTTGTTAAATTTCTCTTCTTCTGTACTGTACATATGGAGATATATCCATCAGAATTTACATCATGCAGCAGCATTTGCCATAGTGTGAATTTAGCGAAGGACCATGCCTAATTAGTAGTGATCCTTGACTAACTTATATACAAGTAAAAGACCAATTTGTGAACACCCAAAACAGTTACCCTTGCACATTGCTGATGGCCGCTTTCTTTATAGGAACTGTAAAGTGCTCTATTCCTGTATACGAGAAAATGTTCAAGTGACTTTATTCATGCTCGTATGAAGTTTAGCGCTGCAGAATTAAAAGTAAATCTAGCAGTTTCTAACCCTTTTCTTTTACTATTTGATGCCATCAACACCAGCATAAAGTACGAGAGATGGTATTTTGAGACAGTTTATTTGACGTTTGTTTGCCTTAAATGGAATGTACGGTCTATTGTTATGTTCTACCCTTTAATCCTAAAAAGGGTGGTTTGGGATTTAGATATAAAAACGAACTAAATCCTAAAAAGTTCTTGGATTGTTCTCAATATTGCAAAAACACCTTAGTGGTGTTCACACAACTGAGGCGAAAATGTCGACGCAGGTGAAACCGTGAAAGAACATGAGGTAGACTGGAAAGTTGCATACCAGGAGATCCAGCAACCCGGATGTACAAGTTATCAGCAAAGCTGGACTTCTCCATGTCAATGAGGTCCCCAGTCCAAACCAAACACCTCGATGCATCACCATTACCACCACTTAGGTTCAAGCTGCCGTAGTTGTATGCTACACATGAGCAGTTTCTGCTGCACTCAGCTGCGCACTGGTCGAAGCTTCTGTTGCCCAAGTACAAGAACTTATCAGGAACCTTCATCGCTGGCAACGTAATGAAGCTGTCTTTCTCCCTGCATCGCAGTGCCTCCTTTCTCCGGCATCCTCTTGAATTGTTGACACCATCGATGGGCTCGAACCCTTCAGGGCACCGGCACATTGGAACATCGGCCGTGCTGTCGCAGTAGCTGAATGGACCACACAGAGCATAGAGATCACATCTAGAATGGGGGCGCTCAAAAATGAGCATCCAAGATGATGTGTTGCTGTTCCAAATCTGAGTCCTCAACTTGCCAGTGTAGTCAAGCCAGATACGTATGTAGGGTGATCCTTCAGAGACTGTGTATGTATAGTAGAGCTCATTCCCTGTGTCAACATTGCCTTGGTATACAATGGAGGCACTACTGCTGAGGTACATGCTGCTGGCCATAGAGGCATCGTTAAGCACATTTGAGCGGCTGTATGGCAAGGTCCCGTGCCAAGTGTAGTACTGAAGGTTCCAGTTGGGATCAATTCCATGGGAGAAATTTCCAGGGGATGGGTCATCAGGGCCCTTCCAAGAAATGAGGCGAGTTGGAACTTGAGCCTTGTAGTTGAGCAATAACTTCATGGTTGGAAGTAAGGTGTCAGTCGGATGATCGAAGCTTTGCCAAATGGTCTCACCGGTTGGCGTTCGAAGGACAAAGTTACCCGAGGTGAGTAGCTCTGCAAAAGCTCCTGTGCCTCCAGCTGTGGTTCTGTTCATCGTCGTCGTTGTCCAATGGGTGTGGCCTTGGGAGTCCGACAGCACCAGCGCTGGTTTGCTGTTGATGGCAAGCTTCACTGACGAATTGGCGATGACTGGGCTGTCACGGTTGGCAACCCACACCACCGTGCGCTCTGGGACCTTGTTGTACCAGATGCCGATGTATAAGCTCTTGTTAGAGTTGCCTGCGGAGAAGAAGCCGAGAGCAAAGGCTCCGTCCTTAGAGATGAGCACGTCACTGGGCAAGAGTGGTTTGGCTTGTGTCAGTTGGTCTTCATCTGATTGGCACAACAAACTCAAGTGGAGGATGAGAATGGGGATGATAATGCAAGCTCTTGCCATGTCTGCTATGCTTGTGAGCTGTGATTTGAAGTGGGTAGCTTAAAATGACCTGGGTCAGTTGGGTCGTTTGTGAACATAAACGTTGGAAGGTAGCTCTTGTGACACTGAATGGTGGGAAAATGTTGGACAAAAAAGTCTCTGTTCCGGTATAAAAAATCAGGCATAGAGATCACGACTGCATGGACTTTGACCAAGGAAAGCACGGCAGACCAGACGAATTGTGCCACTGTGGATGAATGGAGACACGTAGGAATACATGTGGGTATGGTGTCTTTCGGGGTCAGCTAATTAAGTTTTGTGGTGAAGGTCATTTCAGTTCAGATTTTTTTTTTTCATAAACTAATTATAAGTTTTGTGCTCTTTTGGTGCATATTGAGCATCTCGGAGAGCCTCTCAAAATAACTCCCTAATAATTCATTAGGATTAACAAGACTGTTGCGATATTATATTATTATGTTTTCTTTCTGTTTGACAGTTCGAATTGGATCTTTCAAATGTTGTTTAGTAAACGTGTTGAGTTGACTGTCTTAGTGGTGTCGCTAAGCATTTGCCGTTACCAGAAGACGTGCTAGTCAATAGTCCTGCATTGGTTGTGTGCTGCTCTATTTGGGACTTCGCCTTACTGACTTTTGGTAGATGCGGTCATGTTTGTGAATTCTGATTGCTCCTTTTTTTTAGCATGAATTACCTGCAATTTGGCATGTTCCTTTGATTCTGCATATATGACCAGGTCCTGAAGGGATGCTCTATGGATGGATGATGTAGTGGTCTGGTAGCTTGTAGTACCTGATTCGGGTTCCCAAGGCCACTTTGATGTTTGTGTCTTGTCAGAAGCCCATGTTAATGTTATTGAGGAAAGTACTGATACAGAACGAAAGCAACAAACTCATGGTCTGGGGACAGTTGATGCACAATCTCTTGCCGTTAATGGCACTACCGAGAATCTGTCCTGTATGGTTGTTGGGAGACAAAAAATCGTGAATTACACTTAAAAAAAATCGTGAATTCTCAAAATTTCTGTTAACAATTTCTGTATATGTTTTTGCTTCTGTGTTTCTGCCTCTTGAAAAATGATTCTGGACTTGTGGCTACTCATTTTATCAAACTTACTATGAAAGTGACATGAGAACCATGTTCCATGTTTACTTGTCTCATTTGTGCTATTTCTCTCTTGAAAATATGTACTCGTTCCTGAAACTGACTCTGCTGCTGTGTTCATATTCCTTGAAGGTGATGCAGTTTGCAACCAAAGTTGGATGTGAACAAAATCTGTTACCAATTTCCTGTGCGTGCTCTTGGAAGTTTGGACTGAAGAATGCTGGACTTTTGCTTCAGTTCATGATGGAGACAGCCTTGGAGCTGAACATGTATTGATCATTTGTTTTTTTTCCCAAAAACTGACCCTGTGATTAAGGCATTTTTAAGTTTTGTTCGACCTGAACAAAGGTCGTCCCACTTTCATATTTGTTCCCATGGAAGTTGGAACTGAAAAGAAATGTTGGAGTTGTGATTCAGTTTAATTACACAAAGTTGGACATGAAGCGAATGAATTGTGATCAGGTTCTGATGGCTCTTGTGCAAAGTCACGTTAATTCAAGAGATTATGTCATCTTTTCTGAAAATGAACTGTGGTTGGGTTCTGAAGAATGGAACTGTGTAGTTGGGTTCCAATCTGAATTGAAAGTTGAAATAGGTTGCCCAAGTTGGCCAGTTGTGGTTCTCGTTAAGTTTGTGTTCCTTGAAATACGATCGAATTAGGCATGACTACATGACTGCTTTTTTTGTCTTGTTTTACTTTTCAAAAAAAAAAAAAAAACTTGTCTTAACTGAAAATGAACTCTCTGGTCAATTACAGGTTTGACAAACGCAATATGTTTCCAAAAGCATGCACTGTAGAAGCATGATCTTAGAGCTACAGACATTGATGTCATAATACCATTTACAAATAACAGAATTATTATTACTTGCTGTAAGAGTGGAGTTTACAAAGCAACTGATTTGCAAATTTGATAGGCTCCATATTTCAAAAAGGGTGACCTCAGAAAAAGAAAGAAAAGAAAAAGAATTTTGGTGGTCCCGCCTGGCACAGGAAGACGCTCAAACGAAACCAAAGCCGCCGCCCTCCTCTTCTCCTCTTCCCCTACTCCGGGATTTTTTTTATAAAATTTAACCTTTTTTAAAAAAATTTCAAATCCGTCCCAGGTTTGAAAAAATTTTATGCGCCATATCCTTTTTTGGTCGCGTCGGGGTTGGTGGTAGCGATATTTACACTGTCGCGGCGTGCCCACCACGCTGGCTCCGGGGTTGACCGATCTTTGGCGTGGTCGGCGTGGGGAGCACGCCACGTCGCGCCCGGTGCATGCGGCGCGACCGACCGTGTAGTGCATGTTTAGATCCATGGAATTTGGGAAAAAATGTCACATCGGATACTATAGCACTTTTTTGTTTGTTTGTGGTAATTGATGTCCTACCATAATCTAACTAGGCTCAAAAGATTCGATCTTGTCGTGTACATCAAAAGTATATAATTAGTTTTTTATTTACCTACATTTAGTGTTCCATGCATGACTTAAAAGATTTGATGTGATAGGTCTATCATTATATTTTGACTATCAGATAAGATAGTGTGACTGTGATTATATTTATACCCGTTGCACGATATTTTCTTTTAGAGTAAATTGCACTTACCGTAAAAAAACTATCAAGTGGGTGCATGTTAGTCTAACATTTTATAATTTGTTCAATGTAGTACATCTACTATATAGGTGGGTGTCATGACCCAAAAAGAGATCGTAGGAAAAAGAGCCCAACAAGGGGGAACCGCCGCCGCCTAGGGCCCAAGGCCCTGGCCTTGGCCCTCGGCCGGCCGCCGCCATCGTCCCCGTGAAGCGCGCCACGTCGGTTGCTTCGCAATTAAGTAAGGAATATTTAAGGAATAAAGATAAGAATAAAATAGGGAATAAATAGGTTGCTTGTAAAGAGGAAATCCAATCTATAAGGAAACCTCTAGATCTATCTTAGCATGCAAGTCTCCCTCGGACTATAAATACAAAGGGGCATGTAGTCGGTTGGATCTTAAGAAGAAATAAATTAAAGGGGTAACTCCCCAACAGCTCTCGGCTCTAGGCTCTCTCTCTCTCCTTCCACAGCGCCGCGTGCGCCGCTGGGATCCCCACACCACCGCCGCCTGGCTGCCTCCACGCGCCGCCGCGCCGCGCCGGCCAAGCGCCCGACGCGCCCGCCCTCCACCGGCGGCGGCACCGCCGCCTCCTCCACGACCCACGCCGCCCCTTCCTTCCTCTCTCTCTACTACCTCGCCATCGTCATCAATCTCACGTCACCTCGCCGCCAATCGTCGTCATCACCACCGCCTCACGTCACCTTCATCGCCGATAAGATCGCCGCCCGCCCGTGTCGAATCGCCCGGAATCTAGCCGGGTTACGGCGGTTTGGTATCCGGAGACGGGGCGATTCCCACCACCCGGCGGCTTCCGACCACCACCAACGCCAAGATCGGATGGGCCAGGCACAAGATCGCCCGAGCTCGAGATGGGGTTCTACGAGCTTGCTTGTCTCATGAGGGAGATGCGAGGCCAACTTCACCGCCCTCTTGGAGGCGCTCGACCCGGCACTGCTACGGCGACAACCCTACGAGGCGGCGCCAACATCGGCGACACGCTCGCGGCAGCGCCGCGGCTCAGCGATCATGCCGCTGGGGCGACTCCCTCGGCGACGCTACTACCCCGGACGCCACCGACAACAACGGTGTCTCCCGAGCGCCGCCCGGCGTCGTCCCCTCCACGGCGAGCACCGGGCACGTCCACCCACGGGTGCCCCCACTGTTGCTATCCGGATCGGTCGAACAGGAGGCTACCACCGGCGTCCACCGGTGTTCGACGAAAAGCCTACCCAACTAGGCCAACGTCTCCACGGCTACTACGACAACGCAGATAAGTTCCCGGTCACTACCAACATCATCTTTGACATTGGGAACATCCGGAGTGCCAACAAGGACAACTCAACGGCGCCGCCGACGTCGGCACCGGCGTCGCCAATCTCAACCCCGGCGTCCACGACATCTGGACAACAACGGCGACATGACCAACAACGCCAACAACCGCCGACGGGACATAACACGCTCCACAATCACCGAGGGCAAGTCCATCCCATTCAACAAGGAGCTTCTACCTCTATCACCCATGCTCCAACGATGTCGCCGGCGTCGTCAACCAAGACGTCTTCGACCCGGCATCATCAACGAGAACAACGACACCCCCCCGGCGTCAACAACATCCCCGACATCGCCATTAATGTCGCTAGCCACAATGCTTGCGGCATCGGCGACATCGACAACGACAAGGACGCTACCATGGGCACCATGAACAGCAACGACGTCCTCAAGGATGCCAACGCCAATGACGTTCCCCCTGATGTCGACTACGTCTTCACCATGCCCACTATCGACAACAACTACAAGGGCATCAACCACGACGACATCCTCACGGCCAACCTCGACATTGGCAACCATGGCGTTCCACACATGGGCGCCACGGCCGATGAGAACACCGACGCCCCCAGGCGCCACCAAAGGAGGCGGTCGTTCACTCGCCAACCTTCGCCGACGATCTACTACACCTCACGGACATTCGCCCACATCGACAATGGTGGAGAACACCATCAATCAAGCTGCGGCTCGGCAAAAGGCGACATCATCGGTACCACGCAAAGCGAGAACATCGGGTACACACCGCCAAAGCCCGGCGACAACGGCACTCCTCTTTCTTTGGATCCTCTGCATCACCAAGGCGCCACGGGAGAGAACGGAGACAACATACCATGGTGCCCCACTCTCGGTTTTGGGACGTCCTTCAAGCGGCGACACCAACAACTATCGCGCGGCGATCACGCTGGCGACTTTGGCGGCGAGGGGCGACTCGAGCCATACCGGTTGGCTCCCTTGTTCCTCAACAACATCTACGCCCAAAGACGACTACGCCAACAAGCCGTGGGCTGCAATACACCGAGGCACCCTACACGCGAGAAAAACGGCGATCCACCTCGCCCAAGACTTCGGCGCTTCCATCTTGACAAGCCTCGACTTGTGAGCTTCACCGACGGCGACAAGAGGTACATACCACCCACATCAACACCGCTACCTCGGCGGCCGTCACTACCTCGGAGGCTCCCATCCTTCATCAAATGGCAACACGAATTGGCGACAACCTACTTCGCATCATTTGGAACCATTAAGCTCCAACCGGGAGCAACGGTTTGGACGCCGGCAATGGAGATCGTCTTCCTCGGCAAACATCGCTACTACGGACACGACCTTATCAAAGTTACTACGAGGGTGTTCTGCGGCCGGCAAAGGTCGGCGTCTCCATCTTCGCCCGGCACATCAACAACGACAAGGTGCGAGCGGCAGTAGGGAGGGCCTTGTTGTCGAAAGGGGGAGAAATGTCATGACCCAAAAAGAGATCGCCCGGGGAAAAGAGCCCAACAGGGGAGGCCGAACCGCCGCCGCCTAGGGCCCAAGGCCCTGGCGCCTGTAGCGCCTCTGGCCGGCCGCCGCCATCGTCCGAAAGCAGCGCCACGTCGGTTGCCGCAATTAAGTAAGGAATATTTAAGGAATAAAGATAGGAATAAAATAGGGAATAAATAGGTTGCTTGTAAAAGAGGAAATCCAATCTATAAGGAAACCTCTAGATCTATCTTAGCATGCAAGTCTCCCTCGGACTATAAATACAAGGGGCATGTAGTCGGTTGGATATTAAAGGGGTAACTCCCAACAGCTCTCTCGGCTCTAGGCTCTCTCTCTCTTCTTCCACCCGCGCCGCGTGCGCCAAATGATCCACCGCCCACGCCGCCGCTGGCCGCTGGCCGCCTCCGCAAGGCGCCGCCCGCAAGCTCTGGCGCCGCCGCCCGCCGCCGCAGCGCCGCCCTCCTCGGCAGCGGCGGCACCGCCTCCTCCACCGGCCACGCCGCCCCTTCCTTCCTCTCTCTCTACTACCTCGCCATCGTCATCAATCTCACGTCACCTCGCCGCCAATCGTCGTCATCACCACCGCCACGTCACCTTCATCACCGATAAGATCGCCGCCGGCGTGTCGGATCGCGGAATCTAGCCGGGTTCGGCGGTGGGTGCATGTTGGTCCAACATCTTCTAATCTATTTAATTTTATACAAGAACTTGAGCTTATTGGTGCATATATGGTGCAAGCATTATAACATGTCTTCATAAACCCTTAATTATAGTCATTGTAAGTTACACACATGTACGCTTTCCATTCTCGTCCATCACTTTCGGCTTGAATGGTTTACTATACACAATTTATGATTTTGGTCAAACATAAAATCTTCCATTGATTTTATATATAAAAAAATATCAAACTAGATATTTTTATTTCTATATTATAATATAGATTTCATCCCTTTTCATCGCTAACCAATGGTCATTCATGGCTTGCTAAAATTGATATGTGGATTGTCCATTGCATAAGAATCATGGTCCAATAGGTTCATTTCAAAAAAAAAAAAAAAAAAAAGAATGGACAGAATCTGGTTTTAGTTTTTGGTTTGGTTCTGATTATAACTAACAAACCAAGTTCTTGTACGGGTTTACCAAGCCAAGAAAAAAAAGAAAAAAAAATAAAAAAGAAAGACAAAGTGGTTGGCTACAGGTTAAAAAGGACTCAATAAGCAAAAAAGAAAAATGATGTAGTAACATAAAAAAGAAGATGATGAAGCTGATGAAGCCGTTGCACCGACCTTTGAATAACCATGGATAGGCTTATAATGAACCTGTTCTTTCTTTAGTCTTAGCATATGGCGTAGAGTTTGATCTTTTATATGGATGGCGCAGTCTAGAGGATGTTGGTTTGAACGCTTCCAGAGAGCTTAGCAACTATAAACATCTATAATCATACATCTAAGATAGATGGTTGGTTTAGGTGATAGGCTATAGCTCACAACAACCAAACAAAACATTTGATTGAGCGTTGCATGCAGAAGGGTACCTTGGTTAGGATAATCTGTTCAGTCTCACTCTTGTTGAGACCGTCCGTAGCTTAGTTTAGGATAACTTGTCTAGTCTTATAGACTCAGACATCATGGCCTTACCTATGATTGAACTCAGTGGCGGATCCAGTGCATATTGTCGGGGTCGACCCCGATGACTTGTTAAAAATAGCACTAAAATTCCTCTCATCCACATGTAAATCACTCTCAAAATAGAGAATCAATGCAAATATTCTAGATTCGCCACCGATTGAACTTGATGGAGCTATTTGTTGGGTGTGTGTATCTTTGTCTAAGTTTCTGGAAGCCATGGAATTGTTTGGTTTCTTGTTTCGGTCCCTTAGCCAGGCTCAATTGGGCCATAGACAACCACACACCTCGCCTAGCTGGGAGTATGGTGGAGATGTTTTCACTGAACCAGGCTATTGCTCATGCTCGCCTCACCTATTCGTGGTGATTGGAGGCATTCTCGTTGGCGATGTGCTTCTCATTCGTTGTTGACTGTTTACGTTAGGGTTCTTATAGGAGATTCTTGCGAAGCGGGATAAGGAGGGGGAGCGTCTCATTGGAGAAATGTGGTGGAGCAGGACGACCCCACATCCACACATTCATTAAGAAGTCCATGCATTCATTAAAAAGCCTAGCCATGGTAAAACAGGCTTTTCCTATCATACTCCCTCCGTCCCAAATTGGCGTCGTCGTTGGTTTTCGTGCCACAACTTTGACTAAGTTTGTAGAAAATATGTGCAACATTTAAATATTTAAATAAATTTGTTAAAAACTAGACTTAAAAATCTTTCCGATGATACTAATTACTTAGCATAAATATTTTATATATTCAAATATATAATTGCCGGTAGTTTTCTCGGGGAAGGCGTAAAGTTTACAGAACATTTTTGGGGCCGGAGGGAGTAGATGGTATCATGATAAGTCGGATCAACGACAAGACACACAAAATTCACGTGACGCGCCACCAGCATAGCAGATTTATCATGTTGATTCATGAGACACGACTTAAAATAGTTAAATTTGAAATATATTTAAAGAACGTTATTTATAGTATATATTTACCTAAAAGTTTTAAAATAAAATATCACCGATACGAGTCGTCTGCGGTCCTGATTTTTTTAATATACTCCCTCCGTCTTAAAATAACTTTTTTTTTTACTTTCAGATTTTTATGTTTGACCGTTCGTCTTATTCAAATTTTTTGTATAAATATTATTTATTTTGTTATAACTTAATCTATCATTAGAGATACTCTAATAATAATTTAGCCGCTTTATTATTTGTATAAAATTTTTTAATAAGACGAACAATCAAACATAAAATCTAAAAGTCAAAAAAAAAGACAAATTATTTTAAGGCGGAGGGAGTATATACTTAGCGTCGGCAGACCTGTCATAGGACACTGGTCGGATGGTCCACGGGCAGCTTGCATGCGGCCTTGTTTAGATGGCTAAAATTTCTAACCCAACTTACAAGTTTTTTACTCTCTCCATCACATCACATTAAATAAAACAAAAGACATATGTTCGAATTATGAAATGTAGGTAAAAAAAATAATTAATTATATAGTTTAGATGCACATTCACGAGGCGATTCTTTTGAGCCTATTCCCCCATATTAGGATAATATTTACAAAGCGAAAGCAGTATTTGCGGTGTCTTCGGAGTGTTCCAACGGTGTTTTTGTAATTTTTTCTGACATCAAGGCATTTTAGTGTGATGAAACCGGACAAAAAAAAACACTGAATGACAGTGATGTCTGCGTTTCATGATGGCAAAATAGCTGATCACATTTGCACCGAAGTCCAGTTCGGAAGATGCCAAAAATGCTATTTTCTCACCTGGGCCAACCGAACCTGGTAGCAGCAGCGGCGGCCACTTGACAGAATCTCAGGGCAGCTCACACACAGTCGCTCTTGTGCGTTCCTTTTCGTCTTCCCCTCGCAATCCCTAGATCCCCAAATCACAAATTCTCTCCTCGCTTTCTTCGATCCCCAGCCATGCCGCCGCCGCTGCCCGAGCTGCCGGACGAACTCCTCGGCGAGGCATTCCTCCGCCTCCCACCGGACGACCCCGCGTGCCTCCTCCGCGCCTCACTCGTCTGCAAGCGCTGGCGCCGCATCCTCGCCGACCCCGCCTTCCGCTGCCGCCACCGCGAGCTCTACCCGACCCCCTCCGTCGTCGGCTTCGTCCAGGTCGTGACGAGCCGAATTCCCTACCGCTCCCGCTTCGTCCCCGACAACCCTGCCTCCGGCCGCCCCGCCGGACGCGACCTTCCCGGCTGGCTCGCGGTCGACTGCCGCCACGGCCGCGTTCTCTTCGTCACCCCAGCAACAGGCCAGGACACCAAGGAGGACGAGCTGGCCGGGGTAGCCTTGGACTTCGTCGTCTGGGACCCCCTGACCGACGAGCGACACCTTTGCCCCCGCCCTCGCCCCCGCCTTCCACGGAGGTTTTCTTCAACGCCGCTGTGCTCTGCGCCGCCGCCTCGGGAAACTGCAACCACCGCGGCTGCCACGAGAGACCCTTCCGTGTAGCCTTCGTCTTCAGTACCTGGGTTGCCAACACTGTCATCACTTCTGCTTCCCTGTACTCATCGGAGACTGGTGTTTGGAGCGGGCTGACCTCTGTTCAGCACCCTGATGAGTTCGTTCGGCCCTATCCATACACCAGCCTACTTGTGGGTGACACACTTTACTTCCGCACTCGCCGAAAGTGTGGACTTGAGTACCGGCTAGGTGCGCAGCGTCTGTCATTGATTGATCTTCTGCCTGAGCATCTGCCTGAGCTCTACATGGCGAGTGTGGACAATAACCTTGTTCTTGTCAATGTGGAGAAGGAACCAAGCTTCTCACTGTGCCTGTGGTCGCGGGAGATTGATCCCAATGGAGCTGCACAATGGGCACGGGGCAGGGTCATCAAGCTGGAGGCGCTGCTCCCCAGTGAAGCCCTCCTGCCTCCACCACCTAATCATCTTAGTGGGTTAAAACATCCTTGTATAGTTGGCATTGTGGAGGGCACCAATGCCATCTTACTGGCCGTGCCCACACATGGATTTCGTAGCAATGTCTACATGGCTGAACTCAATTCAGGGAGGGCCAAGAAGATTCGTGAGGGCTTGTCCTTAATCTACCCGTACACAAGCTTCAGTATTCCAGGTATGACTAGTGAAGATATAACCCTATGTGCTGTGCTGTAATTTATATCCCTGAGATACAAATGATCTTGAGTGTAAGTAATAATATGCTTGGACGATAATACCTGTGCTCAAGAAAGGAGAGGTGTTGTTTCCTATGAATTAAGTCCATTGTCTCTTAATGAATTTGTGGCACACAGCCTGCTCTGTATTATATGCGTTAGTGTATTTTTGTGTTACTAAGAACATGTCCATACTTTGTACTTGTGGCACACTTATTATATATGTTAGTGTATTTGTGGCTTATTAAGAACTTGTTTGTACTTGTGGCACACTGCAAACTGTCAATGATCTAACTGATGTTATTTCCTTTCTTTTTGTCTTGTGTGCAGTAATTGATTCGGGTTCTACAGGTGAGGGACCGGACAAGGGCCCTTCAAGTGTATGACAAACTCAAGTTTTTAGTGCAAGGGCTTCAGAAGTAAGCAGCATGGAAGTCGTGATGTTTGCAATTTGCATCCCTGGGTTTCTTGCATGAGTGTTTGGTGTCGATAAATTGATATTGTGGCGATGGCAACTCTTTGTTGTGGTTTGTCGTGTGAGAGCTCGATTCATCGGATTCTGTGTTGAATTTATGTTTTCTCCTCTTATTGATTATTATGGATTAGCCGTGTGGTAGTCATGTATCTAAGACTTGTTGCGTCAATTGATGTGCAAGGGGTATTAAGACCTGATTTTGGGTATTGCATTTGTGAAGGTGCTCCATTCAGGAGTTAACTGGTTCAATGCAGTGACTTTTAACATTTCTTTGGTGGACAAGTCTTCAGTGTCCATTAATTGATATTGCGCCGAGGGCAACTCTTTGATTTGTGCTGTGACAGCTCGATTGATTGGATTCTGTGGTAAAACTGTGTTTTCTCCTCTTAATGGATGTGTGGTAGTTGTGTATCTCAGGCATCATAAGTGAGCTAAAGACCTGCGGCAGGGCATTGGAGTCCTGATTTTGGGCATTGCATTTGTGCAAGTGCTCCATGTTTTTAATCTATTGCCTAGCTGAAACTTTAGGCCATTTTGATTTTGTAACGAGTTTTATACTGATACCTAGTTGGCTGACGTTGTGTGGCTGTGCAAATGTTTTATACTGATCCAATCAAAATTTTTGGCTGTGTTTTATGAATTTTGAGGTCCTCGAGATTCACTCGCCTGTTGTTGCTCACCACGTGCAGTTGCAGCAACAAGCAAAGTTCAAAACAAAGCGGTAATATGGCAGTTAGCAGGAACTTCATATCTTCTGTGCCAGGAACTTACATAACTTTTGTTACCTTTTCATGAACTATGTAGTCAGGTTCATGTTTCGTGAAATAACATTTCAGTTCAAGTTGTTTCTTTTATATGAATTTCAGTTCAAGTTTGACTTGACAACAACACAAGCTGTGTGTCCAAATTCTTCCACATGACCTAGCACATATCTAGTGAAGTGAAGGAACCCAACAATTAGTGCACACACAAACTTGTAGTGTTAATTGTACATAGCTTAGCAATATACAATTTGTTAATATCTAAATTTATAGTGCTAGTTGTAAAGCTGGTATTTTTTGGGTTAAAATCAACTTGTCGATGCTTTTACACGGTTATTCCTGATGGGAAGGCGCTCACCGAGCAATTTTTTGCATTGGTGCACTAGTAGAAAAGCATTCTACAGATGAGGCACTAAGTGCAAGGTGTTCTGATGGCAAACTCAAAACTGCTGATGAAAGGGATTGTCAATCAAGCAGAAAGTCTGCATTGGTAGCGATATTTAGTGGGTGCAAATTGCATCCATGGGATTCTGCAGTGCCCTCTAGGATTGTGAAAGGATTTCTTCTTCTTTTGGTGGGACAAACTCTTTACAGATCATCGGATTACCTGGTGACATTATCCTCTCTTTCCTTTTTTGGACAACGTGAATTACTTACTAGCTGCTCTGTCGTCTGAGGCTTTGCCGGTTATCAGAAGCTTTGAAGATCAGCACATGGATGGATATCTCGTTGGCTTGAATTGTGCAACAGTTCTGCTTGAGACTTCACTGCATCGTCTCTGTGTTCTTGCCATCTTGTTGTAAGCAACCGAAACAGTACAATGAAGCGATGCTTCTAATCCTGGCTCAAAAACATTTGAAACTCTGGAGACATGCAATGCTGCACGTGTATTGGATACCTGGTTCTTCAACATTGCTCCATGAATATAGTGCTGCAAGACTTGTGAAAGTGTTTGTGAAATCTGAGCGTTTGATTTTGTATTAGCCTGAATAGCCAGGTTCTGAACTGTAGGAGAATGTCAAGGGATCAATGGCTCTTACACTGATGTCATGCTCTCTTTCTTGAAAATGAACTGTGCTCAGGTTCTGAAGAAAGGACTGTGTGTTTGAGTTCCATGTACTTTGGACTGAATATATGACGAACATGTGCTTTTTTTTTTTTTTTTCTGAAAATGAACTCTATGGTCAATATTTTTCTCAAGTTCTTGAGCATGATTTCAAAGCAAAAAGGATGAACTGAAAAGAGTTGGAGTTCGGATCTAGTAAACGCCCTTGATAATACTGTAACCAAGTGTTTTTTTTTTAGAAAAAACCAAGTGCCCAATTATAGGCAAGCTAATAATAAATTGAAGAAAAAGAAAATGGAAGAAATCACATGGCCAAGCTGGTATCCAGTACGTGGGCCAGAAGCACTTGTGATGGGGGCCCAGCGCAGCAAGCTGGGCGTCCAAAGGGAAAGGAGATGCGAGGCCCAACTAAATTGGGCAACGGGCGACAGCATCCTCCTCCGTCGCCGCCAACCTGCTAGCAGCATCAGTCGCGCTCGCTGTTGCTCTTGTGCGTTTCGTCTTCCCCCGATCCCCTCCTCCCAATCCCTAGATCCCCCAAACCCTCTCCTCACTTTCTTCGAGTCCCCAGCCATGCCGTCGCCGCTGCCCGAGCTGCCGGACGAACTCCTCGGCGAGGCATTCCTCCGCCTCCCACCGGACGACCCCGCGTGCCTCCTCCGCGCCTCACTCGTCTGCAAGCGCTGGCGCCGCATCCTCGCTGACCCCGCCTTCCGCCGCCGCCACCGCGAGCTCTACCCGTCCCCTCCGTCGTCGGCTTCGTCCGGATCATGAGGGACGAAGTTCCCTTCTGCTCCTGATTCGTCCCCGACAACCCTGCCTCCGGCCGCCCCGCCGGACGCGACCTCCCCGGCTGGCTCGCATTCGACTGCCGCCACGGCCGCGTTCTCTTCGTCACCCCAGCAACAGGCCAGGACATCGAGGAGGATGAGGAGGATGTAACCTTGACTTCGTCGTCTGGGATCCCCTGACCGGCGAGCGCCACCGTTTGCCCCCGCCCTCGCCCCCGCCTAATTTCGCCAAGCAGTCCTTCAACGCAGCTGTGCTCTGCGCTGCCGCCTCGGGAAGCTGCGATCACCGCGGCTGCCATGGGGGACCCTTCCGTGTAGCCTTCGTCTTCAGTACCTGGGCTTACAACACTGGATTTGTCACGTCTGCTTCCTTGTACTCGTCGGAGACTGGTGTTTGGAGCAGGCTGACCTCTGTTCAGTACCCTGTTGCTCCCATTGGGCACTGTCCACGCGGCAACGCCAGCACGCTTGTGGGTAATACACTCTACTTCCGCACTCAACATAAGTATGTATTTGAGTACCAGCTAGGTACGCGGCGTCTGTCATTGATTGATCTTCTGCCTGAGCATTTGCGTCAGTTCTACATGGTGAGTGTGGACGATAAGCTGGGTTTCTTCAATGAAGAGAAGGGAAAAAGCCTCTCCTTGTGCCTGTCGTTGCTGGAGATTGATCCCAATGGAGTTGCACAATGGGCACGGGGCAGGGTCATCAAGCTGGAGGCGCTGCTCCCCAGTGAAGCCCCTCCTGCCACCTCCTAATCGTCCGAGATGGAAAAAGATCCTATAACTGCCTTTGTGGAAGGCACTGATGTTATCTTATTGGATGTGCCCACACATGGATCTGATTGCGATGTCTACATGGCCGAACTCAATTCAGGGAGGGCCAAGAAGATTTTTGAGGGCTTGCCTTTAGTCTACCCATACACAAGCTTCAGTATTCCAGGTATGGGCTAGTTTAGTGCCTATAAGATATAACTCTGTGCTGTGCTGTAATTTATATCCCTGAGACATAAATGATCTTGAGTGTAACTTTGTAAGTAATATATACTTGGACGATAATATCTGTGCTCAAGAAAGGAGAGGTGTTGTTTCCTATGAATTAAGCCCATTGTCTCTTAATGAATTTGTTGGCTCATGGTATGCTCTGTATTATATGTGTTAGTGTATTTTTGGGTTACCAAGAACTTGTCTCATCTGTACTTCGTGCTTGTGGCACACTCTGTATTATATATGTTGGTGTATTTGTGGGTTACTAAGAACTTGTTTGTACTTGTGGAACACTGCAAACTGTTACTGACCTAACTGATTTTATATCCTTTCTTTTTGTCTTCTGTGCAGTAACTGATTCGGGTTCTACAGGTGAGGGACCGCAGAAGGGCGCTTCGAAAGTGTATGACAAACTCAAGTTTTTAGTGCAAGGGCTTCAGAAGCAACCAACATGGAAGTTGTGATGTTTACAATTAGCATTCGTGGGTTTCTTTGATGCATGAGTCTTCGGTGTCGATAAATTGGTATTTTGGCGAGGGCAACTCTTTGCTGTGGTTTGTCGCGTGAGAGCTCGATTGATCGATTCTGTGTTGAACTTATGTTCTCCTCTTTATGGATTATAGCTTAGCCGTGTGGTAGCTATGTATCTCAGACTTCAGAAGTGAATTGACCTGCAAGGGTATTAAGACCTGATTTGGGGTATTGTATTTGTGAAGCTGCTCCATTCAAGAATTAGCTAGTTCAATGTTGTGACTTCTACATTGCTTCAATTCAATATCTCCAGAATATACGATGAATATGTATGATGTGGGAGACATGGTGATAAAATTGTTATCTATCGAGCATGCGTAGGTCTGTTTAATCTGTTGTTGCCCAGCTGAAACAACTTTAGGCCGGCATTGGGTCCAAATTGTTTTGCCTGACCTGGGACGCGTCTAGTGAAGGAACCCAACAATTTTAGCGAACACACAAACCTGTAGAGCTATTTGTGCATACCTATATGTAAACTTGTAGTATTGAGATCTTGAACCTGGTATTTACTGGGTTACCATCAACTTGTCGATCCTTTTACATGGTTGTTCCCAGTCTCCCAGTGAGGGAGCAATTCTACTGATGAGGCACTATGAGAAGGCGTTTCAAGTGATTGCAAACTCAAAATTGCTGATGGTAGCAATATTTTTTTGTTGAACAAGTAGTAGGATTGTGACTGAATTAATTTTCCTTCTCTGGTGGGACAACTCTTTACAGTTCATTGGATTATCTGATGAGATTGTGTGATTTCTCTTTCCTTTTTTAGACTACGTGGATTACTTCTAGCTTTTTTCTGCTGCAGTGTATCTGTTTCTGAGCTATTGTTGGTTATCTGAAACTCTAAAGGTCAGCACAGGGATTGGATACCTGGTTGGCTTCAGTGTGCAACAGGTCTGCTTGAGACTGCACTGCATCGTATCCCTGATCTTGCTATCCTTGATGTAAGAAACCGAATCTATATAGTGAAACCGTGCTTGAGCCTAGCTCAAAAACATTTCAAACTCTGAAGACCTGCTATGTTGCACGGGTACTGGATACCTGGTTCTTCAACATTGCTCCAAGTTATTCCCAAATTGAGACGTGAGCTGACAGACATGCTGAGATTGAGCCTTGAATTTTTTGCGTTGGGGATACGAAACATGTGGAGTGTTTGTGAAATCCGGGCGTGTGAATTTAGTCTGAGTCCCCTCCCAGTTCTTCATAATTTATTAGTCTGAATCCCCTCCCAGTTCATCCTAGTTGGTGTTCAGTTTGTTCACTGTTGAAAAGTCAGGTTCTGAAACCAGATTCAGGTTCAGGTCTAACAGTTTTGAGATTTACATCTGGTACATTACCCCAAACAAAAATTATTCAGAAGACGGCTTAGCTTTCTACTTTAGACATATAATAAATGTAAATACAAACGTAAGTATGCAAACACTTCTGGCTTTTATATGAGAAGATCAAAACATGTAACAACTTCCAGATTCCGGTCTGCAGGAGTTTGCTACCTTGCCGAAACATTAGAGAACATAACTTACCACTTTCCCTGCATTCAGGGAAAAAAATGCTCCTGTTTGGTCCACATTAGATTTCGTAAATTAGTGGCCATCGGCTTGTCAGATACAAGCAAAGATGCAGAGACACATCACTAGGCATATCAACCGAGATAACTTTTCACGTCTCGGTTCCCACAAGTCCATCCATTCAACTCAAACGACCAAGCATACTAATTCAGAACAATAGGTAATAGGCCAATCACGAACTTCACATCTTCCATACCACAGAAACGTTACCTTACACAAAAGGTGATGACACAGCGTACAAAACTACAGATGCAGTTCGATGAACCACAATGCTGTCAACAGCATGACCGAAAATTTCATCCATGTTTATGCACTGACTGGCGCCTACCACCACCCAAATAATTCTTCCCCTAATAGACTAGTATAATAGATGACACTACCCAGCATCAAAGCTCGAATCCCTGATGAACTTCCAGGTGCAAAAAACTAGTTTTAACCGACACAAATAGGATAACCAGTGAAGACGTGATGACATTTATGCCCCCTGACAGCCAACAGACAATCTCCTATTCGCGCTCGACCTGAATGGTAATATGGCTGATGTTGTACTCCGTCTTGATGTACCCGATTACCTTGTCAAGGATCTGATCAGCATCGGCTTCCCTGGCGATTGTCACATGGCAAGCCAGGAGCACCTTGCCCACTGTGATGGCCCAGATATGCAGCTCATGCACAGCAACCACACCTTCCATCTCACAGAGCCCCCTCTCCAGCCTTGTGGCGTCAATCTCACGGGGTGTGCTCTCCATGAGGACTTCAAGGATGTTGCGCAGCATCCTGATTGTGGTGAACAGCACAATCACTGAGAAGATTAGGGTGCAGATAAGATCAATGATCTTCCACTCAGGCTTGTACCAGATGATAGCCCCACCGATCATCACCCCGATGCTCTGGATGGAGTCCCCAAGCACGTGAAGATAAGCACTGTGTACATTTATATTGCGCCGAGGCTTCTTAGCAGCTTTGGCAGTAGATTGGGTACCCTCACAGTCAGCATCATGCTTAATCAGAGGCTCCTCAGCATCATGATGTTGTCCAGTGCCTGAGTGGTGGTGGTGATGTGTTGTAACAGTAATAGAACTTCCATGGCCGTGCTCATGGTGATGAACATGGCCCTGTTCATGTTCTTCATGGTGGGAATGGTCATCGTCTGAATCACCATGACCATGGCCATGTGAATGTCCATGGCTGTGACCATGGCGTGCCCGTGGTCATGGCCTAGCAATACAGCCATTATAATGTTGACAAGCAATCCAAATGCCGACACAGCAAACATGAGGGAGCCCTGAACGTCACCACTCTCATTAATGAGCCTTACAATAGCCTCATATACCAATATGCCAGCAAGTAGCCATATGAGCTGAATGGAGACCAAAGCACCAAGAATCTCAATCCGAAAGAACCCATAAGACTGCTGCGGAGTTGCTTCCCATCCAGCAGCCCAGAGAGAACAATGATATGGCAAATGCTGCCACATCAGAAAGAAGATGTGCTGCATCAGTTAGGATGGCAAGACTGTTTGCTTTGATGCCCCCAACCACTTCCACCGTCATGAATATGATGCAAAGGATCACTGCAATTATAAGCTTCCTCATGGACGCAGATCTCTCCTTGGCATCTTTCGAGGAGTTACTGGAATCAGAGAAATCACAGGCAGCACCTTTGCAGAATTTGTTCCCTGCTGCTCCAGAAGCTGATGCTGAGATGTCCATTTTCACTTCAGCAATCTGAGGATGTGATGGATTATGGCTTTCCATCTGAAAATAAGATAAAAATCAATACACAACTACAAAGATGATGGTAGATGCACAGCTGAAATGCCATGTATTATAAGAGAACTTGTTACACACATTTCAATTCCTGCTACAGCTAGTGTGAAACTTAAGAGGCAAGCAAATCTATTGTGTCACTGAAGGAACAAAATTATAAGAATAGCAGCAAAGCCATTGTGTGTGAATAAAAAACTCAAAACAATCTAAAGTTTAATATTGACATGCATTCATGTATGACCAAGGCAATTGCATGCGAGGAAAAAGAAACTCTTCAAAAAAGAATTGCACGAGAATGGTCCTCAATAACACATGCAGATTGTAGAGTACTCAACATTACGGCTATGCTGAACCAATCACGCCCTTTGTGGTCCATTGAAATATACAGTAGTAGGACATCCTTGATGATTGATCATATCAAGTTCCAAGTGCATTTGAGAAATAGCAGAACAGCAAAAAATATACTTGTCTTTCCCTTCCCTCCCTTTTTTTCTTTGGCTCCCTTTCCCTTTCACAGAAGTGACATCCTCTCTAAGTGCAGACAAGTCACCATGGTTAGCAAATCCCACAAAACGTCTAGTCGCCCACACACAATAGCACCAACCAACCTAAGAAGATTCAAGCTAGTGCATGAAAAAAAATGGATAGATGATTCAAGCAAGTGCATTAACAGAATATATCCACACTGATTCACGCCTCTGACAAAGCTACATTACCCTCTATCCAACCAAAGCAGTTAACCAAACCAAGTAAAACTTCAGAAACAGATTCATATACCATCAATAGATAGATAGGAACGCGCAGGATCAAGAAGGCTGAGGATATCTGTTATCCCAAAAGCACTAACAAAAAGTAGATTCCTCAAGCATCTTCTGTTATCGAAAGCACATTAAAAAGTAGATTCCTCACGCTCGGTATGGGAAAAGAAGATGCGGTACCGAATCAAGATCGTGGGACGACGGTTATTATTCTCCAAACCCAAAGATTTGGAACCCAACTCAACTCACTCGGCTCGGCCTAAACAGAGAGAGGATAGTGGAGTGTGGATTGCCGTCTGGAATCAACCGCGCGGCGAGGTGGTACTTGTAGACGGACGGGCGCGGGCGCCACGGCCACGGGTGGAAGCATCATTGGCTGATGGCTGGTGGTGGGGGTGGGGCACCGAGACACCTCCACGGGCACAGAGTCACCCAGGAGGCGGTGGCGCTTTAGGACGGACATACCGGGGTCCGGTCCGGCCGGTCGCCGAACAGGATGATGATAGGACGGAACCCAATCAGCCGACAACCAGACCCTACCGACGGAACCCATCATCAGCCACGCCGCGACGAGCGAGCGGGGGTAGGACTGGCTGGCCAGCGAGGACGGCCACGAGTACCCAGAGAACAGAGAGCAATGGAATCCTGGTCCCCGGCGAATAAACACGGCGCGGAAACGGACAAGGCGACGCCATGGCTGGCTTTGGCTTTGATTGGAAGGAAATAAAGGAAGTGACCGGGGACAAAAATTATGCGCGCGCCCCTACGGCGGCCGGCCTACTACGGCGGGGAACGGGCACGTCGTAGTTGTCGGATCGGAGGAACGAAAGATTCGTTTTCGTTTGATCCGTCGCGGCCAACCAGCCAGGCCCCTGGCCGGCGGTCGCATTCGCGCCACCCCGTTCAACGGCCGCATGATGAATCCATCCATCCATCTACCCACCCACCCAGCGAGCAAAGATTGATTCGGAAACGAATTCCCCGGCCGCGACAGCGATTGTCTGTCTGTCCGCCCGCGCGCGTCAGATCGGACGGCGTTCCCGGTCGGTCGGGTCGCCTCCGTCCGACTCTTCCCGACCCAACGAACCCGGCCGTAGTCGTCGTCAGAGAAGGAGGGAAGGAGGGAAGGAGGAACGGGGGCCGGTGTGCGTACCTCGTGACTGCGACCTCGCCCGCCCTTCCGGTGCCGGCCGCCAACAAGGGAGGGGCAGGGAGCGGTGGTGGAGTCGGCGGCGGCGTGGAGAGGCGTTCGCTTCCCTCCCTGGCTGGCTGGGTGGGTGGCTGGTTCACGTCGTCGATGCCGCGCGGCGCGGCAGGTTGGGGAGGGAGGAGGCAGAGGAGGAAGGAAGAGGGTCCTCGGGGCGTCGCGAGGCGGCGGTTATATTCTGATCTGAATCTGATGCGCCTCCGTGGCGCGGGGCGCGTCGTGGCGATGCGAGAGACGGACGAAACACCAGAGACCACCAGAGAGACCGAGACGAGACGAAGGAGGAGGGAGGGGTAGTCTTGTAATTTCGCAGGGCTGAACGGTCCGGGGGCGGAGAGGGCGGCTGTTCGGATCGAAGCTGTCTGCGAGTGTTTCCGTGGATCACGTCTCGATTCTCTTTTTATTTTTTTATTTTCTTATCTGGAGTACGAACACATTTTTTTTTTTTTTAAGAAAAAGTCTTCTGACTGAGTAAGTTTTTTTAAAAAAAGTTATTAGAATTAGTTTTTATGCGATGCAGTTGCAAGTACTGGTACAGTACAGTGGTATCCGGGGCAGTTAGACCTTTGTTGGCATGTGGGTGATTTTCTCCACCGGCTCGATCGTCGCAAGCTTTTGTTTGGATTTCTGCACCTGTTTATAATAATATATAAAATGAAAAGATCTCGTATCAAACGTGTGTACTAACTCTTTCGTTCATGATAGAATAAGTGTACTTAGTTAAACATTTCTTCCGTTTGATTAACATATATTTAAAACTTGTCACGAAGTAAATCTGTTCTACTGATTTAATAGTATTATGTGAGAGAAAATAAACCGAAAACAAGCCAAAATAAGTCGAGAGAAGGGGCAGCCGAACAGACTCACTACTTTCATAATATATACTTATTGAGGAGACACTACTTTCTATATTAGTTAAACTTGCCAATGTTTAACTTGTCAGCAAACGAAATGTAGGTTTTTAATTACTTGGTGACAAAGGAAGGAGGAGTATATGTAAGACAGGGCTTCTAAACGTACTCCTACTTACTACGTTTTAGAAGTAAAGTGGGACGACCTATAAAATGAAACAGAAAAAAATGAAACAGAGGTAGTATACAGCTAGGAAACGAAAAACAAAATGTAGCTATTTCTAACCAAAAGTTGAAATTATCAGAACATGGTTTCCTCTTGTTTCATCGTTTGTTTGTTTATATTTATATGAAGAAACACAGACCCTGTTAAATTAATTAAAAGAGGTTATATATTAGAAACGTCGCTCATTCATTTTCATTAATCAAGTCAAGACCAAAGAAAAAGAGAAAGAACCGCCATGCGGTAGCGTCCAAGGTGACAGCTGAGCAAATGCATGCATGCGCCGATCGAGAGAACAAGTCTTGTTGGTAACTGCCATGGGGGCCAGCTAAAAAGCCAATGCAATCACGTTATGGAACGCTCCGTCAGGTCAGGTTGTTATCGTTACGAGAGTACGTGATTCAGTGAAACGTACGTATGTTTTTATTTTTGCAAAAGTTTTAGTGTTTTTTCTTTCTAACTAATAGCCAGCAAAAGTTACTGTTGGTAGGCTAGCCATTCACGTGCAGCCAAATACTATGCGCTTGATCGATCCTCGTGTCCCTCGCCGCGACAACGGATCGGGGCGTTTGGCGGTAGAGCGTCGCTTCCAACGTGAATGCATAGACTTGTAAACAAAAAGGTATTTTAGTTATAATAATAATAATAATAATAATAATTAAAATTTTGAGAGGTACATTTGCACCTCCTAAGTAGTGATGAGGAGCTTATCCGATGGGCATACAATTTAATTGCCATAGAGGCCCCGCGCCGCACCGTATGTTGGGCGACTCGGACAACGAATCCACTCAGCACCGCCCCAACCTTCACCTTTCTCTCCCGCTACGCCGCCACCGGAGCGCATCGCCGCGGGGGCCGCCACGACCAGGCTGGGAGAGTGGCGGCGATGGGGGTTTTGGGTACTCCTTTCGGATCCCCCATTCTTTCCACTCCATGGCAAAGGAATAGGGGTGCCGGCGACCTTGGCTTTTGGGCGGCCAATCCGGTGCCTAGGTGGCCGGACCTGGTGACCCCGTGGTGGAGGATGGTGCCCCCATGGCGTGGCGGTGATATGCCACCTCCCCACCAGGGTTGCTCGCGACGGTGGCGCGGCGGGGATGATGGATTCAGCCCCGGCGGTCAAACCCAGTCCTCTTAGGCTAGATTGGTATGTGCGGAGGAGGTGGAGGTCCAGGTGGAGGGAGCAGAGGTGGGGAGACTCAGCGACTAATGATGTGAGACCATGAAGCTTTGAGGCGTAGGTGGCCACGCGGGATGGCCGCATCCGAGTGTACTTTAGGGAAAACTCTCCATTGGCCAATGCAATACACACTTTGTTATCTTTTACTAACAACTAGGTGAATTCCCCGCATGTTGTTGTGAGACATCAAGATAGAAAGTATTGTTATGGATATTTATAACGCTGCAACATAGTAGATATTTATTTTTAGTGGGAAACATTGCATTTTTAGTTAGAAATGGTGTTGAAAGAACTTACCAGTCAATAGGACATCACACAACATACATGATGGGCTAGGGCATCACACAACATCCATGATGGCTACTTTGAGGGAAAAAAACATATTCTATTAACCATCCGACTTACACACAACTCTCATGGTTGGACAGTCGCATGGAACAGAAGTCCAGACGCCAGAATTACTCCACATACATGAAGATCGGAGCAACGATGCAATGCATAGGAGTTTGTCCTGTGAACATGAGTAGATGAGAATATAGGACATATCATAAAAAGTGTGTGGCTGGAAGAGGAGTGCGCCATGTGGCCAAAGAACCGATTGACAAGAGGTGAGGAGGATATAATGGGCTGGAGTGGAGAGCTAGGCTAAGCACACGGTGACACACATGTGAAGTTACATGTATAAATATATATAATGATGGTTCATTTACAAAGTTAAGGTAAGACCACTCAACTGCTCTGTTTCTCTCGTTCTTTTGCATGCAGACAAGTTCATTATGGCAACTGGTGCAGAAGAGGTGAGTGGGAAAACACTGGTGGAGATTAATAGTGGCACAACACAGGTTGAGAACCATGCATCGGGCTATGTGAAGACGATATCGGGCCTATCTTGAGTGCCCTTACCATGCATCCAGCTCACAAATTAAATTGTAATGAAATGTCCCACAATAATTAATAACAGAAGAATACGCACAACCAGATGTAGTAATTGCGTTTTTATGTGCTTGATTAGTTGGCTACTAAAATTTATCATTCCAAAAATTTGACAAGCCAAATGTAAGAGGTTGACAAGTTTTAGTAGCCAACCAAATACTAACCAAAATCATGGCTTGTCATATCTTTGGCATAGCAAATTTTGGTAGCAATCAATCAGGACCTACATCTATATATTTTAACAACAGACTGGCAGAAGCTCTACTATCATTTTCACGAAATTAAAAGGTATACATCTTTACATGTTCTAGACTCTAGAACCCTACTTGAGCACGATGGCTGAAAATGGATGCTGTCCATCATCACGCGTTGTCACTCTCTGCACTGGAGCTCTGAATTTGACCGTTTAATTATTTCCTGCTGGTACATTTCTTTAATGACCTGAAAGTAATTGAAAATAAGGGGTTTTCACTCCACCTGTGCCTACAAATTCTAGGAGTAGCGTAGCGACAATACGATCTTATTGACATTGACGCGGTCGACGTGTGTGTATATTTCTCAAAGAAGACAAACGAATATACTGTAGTACTGTTCATCAACGGAAAGATACAGCTGACGACGACAAAAAGATCTAGTGTACGTAGGTGTAGTAGGAGTACGATAATTGAGCACATTGGTCGACGACTTTGCACTCATTGGTGCAGTCCACGTCAGCTTTTACTTACTACTCAACTGCAAGTGATGCAGCAGTAAAGTAGCACGTGCTTTGTGTTTCCAAATACTACAAGTCAAGGTAGTCATAATTATTAAATGGATGCATCATTTTTTCTTACTGATCATCATGAATACTCCATTCGTCCCAAAAAAGAGTGTTGTTTTAGTTTTGTTGACTTGTTGTTTGACCATCCGTCTTATTTAAATCATTTATATAAATATTATTTATTTTGTTATAACTTATTTTATCACTAGAGATGCTTTAATAATGATTTATTTATTTTATAATTTGCATAAATTTTTTGAATAAGACGAACGGTAAAACACGATGTCTGAAAAATCTAAAAACGACACTTTTTTGGGGATGGAGGGAGTACGAATTTGCAAATTGATCATCCCCTAAATTATCTAATGGAGCGATTGGTTTGATGAATGGGATGGTTCGCTATCTTCCACCTTTCCCCTACAATCTAATGGATTGATCATCCAGAGACATCATGTTCAAGCGAAAGCTAGAATCAGATTCAGGTTGAACAAAACACTCCATCTGCATAAGTTAATAATAATTTTAGTATCTATAAACATACGAGGCATGAGGCATGAAGTTGTTCAACCAATTTTTACCAGAAGAACTCAGTGGTGTTCACAAACCAAGAGCTTGGTGTTGGATCGTGCCCTAGGAGGTACATGCTTGCTAGGTAAGTGATCCTGGCTCTAGGCGCGTCCAAATCGAACACCTAGGAGCTACGCTGTATGGGAGGCAACATCTAAATAGACACGATTCTCCATATGATATACACATGGACAGTTGCATAACTATCGACACGAGGCACGATTCTCCATTCCCATTTAAAGCCCACTAATGGGAAATCAATTCCTAACAACATGGGTTGGAATCACAAGGTTTGCTCGATTATAATCCTTTCATTTTAATAAATCGTAAGATCTTCTGACACGTCTTACTTTTTTTTTTTTTCGCGAATACGCACGAGTGTACATATCTTTGTATTAGAAGAAAAGAATGTATGTACAAGAAAGCCGAAACCAGCTCAACACAAAAGGAAAGATTACATGATGGAAAATAACAACTGTTTTTGGACGTAAGATCTTCTGACACGTCTTACTATTTTGGAAAGACACGGTTTGCTCGATTATTTTCGCTACTAGAATTAGCTAATGAGAATCCGATCTACGATCCAAACAATGTCATGTACAGGTACGTACATCCGTTACGTTTCATATTGCCCTTTTTTGGACGTAGGAGTGGTGTATAAAAATGAATTTTTTTGCTCAATAGAGCTGTCAGTTAGCTATTACTAGTTTATTACTACTGCGTTCCGGTGTGAATTCGCCACATGTTCAACAAGCAGACGTAGGCCACAAAGACCTAGGAGTAGACTAAATCTAAGTCTTGCACTAAAACCAAAATAAAAAGTTGCTAGAGCAGATTGAAAACAGCTGACATATACGGATCATCCATCAATCATCATAGTTTAGCAAGACTGCAGACATCATCAGAGGCCAGCTGATGCGGATCGATGTGATGCATCGTCATTACCTGCTTGTCATCTCCCGTGGAGTTCTGATTCGGCCACTCCGATCAGCTTTGTTCGATGTTTCCGGCTGCAAATTGGACTTTGCTTACGATTCTATTTTTCTTCTTCAAACGTCATATGTAACTGGGACAGTAGCAGTGTGCTTGTATTTCTCTGGAAGCTACTCCGGGGACTGTCTGATGTTGATGACTTGAGGACAACAAGGGTTTGCAATGTTGCCGTAGAAGTAGAGAAACTTAGCAACCTTTTTGGATAGCTCTGTGAAGTAAAATAATTCTCTAAAATGAATAAAGACTGAAAGCTGAAAAAGTAGTTTCACTTTCAGAATCATGAAAAAAAAGCAGTTTTAGTCAGAGAATCACATTTCATGGAAAATCAGTTTTCACATATAGTTCGAAATAGGAGAAGCTCTACCAAACAAATCTTTATACAAAACACTTGTGTCATTGAGAATATTGGTACAATGGTGACATGACATATCGCCGAAATTCTTAGAAGCACAAGTGAAAAAGTTGCTCAAAGATACCAATGACAAATAAAGAAATATATCGCGTGCGCAGATTGAAAGGTACACTTACTATATTTCGGTCAAGTATTCAAGTTCAAGTTTTGTTTAGTTGCACACTAGTGGCCAATGTAACAGTAATGACATGCATGTGTTCCATTGATCTAAAAGAAGCATGGAATTTTAGTTTCTTGTGGAGAGAAACAAGAAGAAGAATAAGTGAACAAGAAACATATATAGAGATCATGTTCGGCACAAATCTATTAATCAAGGGACTAGCCTATTGGTTTGGTTTGAGCATCTAAGTCGTAGCAACTAGCAGGTCTTGTTTTAACTCCCTGTGAGAGCAAATATAAACAAGTCTAAATTATTAAAAAAAGGCTAGATTTGTGTTACATGGATGCAAATTAAACATAGTAAAAAATTTGGCGTTTCTACAACTGTATTTTATTTTTATGCAAGTGCGTCCGCATCGACTTATATATAGCTCCGCCTCAGGGCACACTAATGATGAAAGGTTTGTGAGCAAAAGATTGAGTTACTCTTAACTAAATATTTCCCCCTCGTTTCCATTGACAGGTCAAGCCACGAACACAAAGTTTGTAATTAATCGATAACACTGTTCATCATTATTAGTTATTACATTTATTTCTCACATTTTGCTCGTCATATAGTACTCCTTCCGTCTCAAAATGTTAGTCGTTTTTAGTTTTCATGCCATAACTTTAACTCGATTTGTATAAAATACGTGCAATATTTATATTTTCAAATAATTTTGTTAAAAAACTATATTCAAAGATCTTTCTAATGATACTAATTATATACGATAAATATTAATATTTTTAATATATAATTTATCAAAATTATTTTTAGGAAGAGTAAGCGATTAACATTTAGGGACGGAGGGAGTATAATTGAGACGTGAACGTGATGACATTTTTGTCTTCACGTGGTTGGTGGTGGGGGCCTTATATATAATCTAGCATGTTGTTTAACAGAGTGGTCACATTTGGAGTAAGTAAAATATAATTTCACTAAACTCATGATGTCACTGTAACCACGAGATATTTTGAGCAAGGCTAGAAAGGTGCTTCAATTCTAGAACATTTCTACTTGTGGGACCTAGTTTTTTTATTTCTTGGTACTATACCACCCACCATGAACTTTTTTTCCTTTTTTTGAAAAACACACTACATGAAAAAAAAAAAAAAACTTCGACATTTCGTTGGGAAAGGATCATTTGCTTGCAGTGGCCTAACAAGAAACGGCCCAAATAGTATCAAGATCTGGTACGACTTGACACTGACAGCATTACCACATAACGAACCACTAACTGGGCCAGGCTATTACAGCACATATTGATCCTGTTGTACTGGGCCAAATCGAGTCAGGCTGTTTGGCACGAATACTGGTCAACCCAAATACACAAGTTAACATGGCCGGCCCAAAGAAATGCAACCTTTATTTACCCAACACTGGTTTCCCTAAAAAAAAAAACAACATTGGCAACTGATCAGTTCATTCGTTGTACTCCCTCCGTTTTATAATAACTCAACATCTAGGATTCAAGTGAGAGAATTACTGTAGTTTACTTGCTTGTCCACTTCCATTTTTTTTTAGACAATGGAAAACACAGTCTGGATTGGCGTCGTCCATATTTTTTAGAAAAGAAAAAATGGCTTAACCTTGTAAATAATAGTATTAAATAATTATTTAAAAACGTTTAACTAGACATAAAACATAGTCCAACTCTAATTTTAATTAATGAATTATTGGGCCACTCAAACGAAGCAAAGAAATACACTACAACTACTTCTAGCCCTTGACTAACTTGTGGAAAATCTGCTCCTTGTTATCTTCACATATTTGTAGTTGTGCCCAATGTCTTAATATAAGTGTGGTATCCCTGGCTGGACAAAACTTGTAAAAAGGTTTTTATGCTGAGTTATATCATTAAACACTTCATGTCTTATAAACTATATAGTGTCAATCAAATAACAACACTTCTATTAACAAAAACAAATTATGCATTTGTCTTTGTGTTGTCCCATAATGCAAAAGGTATACGACATCCATAGATGGTTTTGATAGGTATATTGCACACCAAATGAACTTAGCATAGATGAAGTAAAAAGCTAATGCACTTATTGTTTCAGTATCGACAACAAAACACCAACTTATTCCTGTTGGAGACATGAGTTAACTTACTGCAAGCCATGAGCATCACCCATAGGGACGCCAAATTGGCTCTTATGGATGCAAGGTTTTTGAAGGCAACACGCCTAAGCAGACCCATCCTTCGTGATGGTACGTGAGAGAGTTACCGATTAGAGTGGTGGAAGACTTGATTATTGCGCTCCTTCTAGGGCTCTAAGCGACAAGGACAACTATAGGGTTTCTAACCCTTCCCAAGCAATCTGGCGATCGTCTTGTGATCCTCAACCGACCAAACCCCGAAAGCATCTTGCTTGGCCATTTTCACAATAGCATGCATACCAAAAGTGGCCGTGGGAATAGAACTAGATCCTTTCGAGTGTAATCACAACCTCTGTATAGTTGATCAATAGTCTTCAACTCCATGTGCATGAAGGTCGTCACATGTATCTTCACCTCGTATGTCATGACACCATAACTAAACTAAATTAAATTTGTCATCCATTGACTAAAGTTGACTTGATATTACTAATCCGGCGTTCTTAAAAATGTTGCTAAAATAACCAGGAGATAAGTAGGCCAACCGATGGTACATAGAAGCCAGTTCTATCATTCCCTTTCATTTTGTTTTATTTTATTCGTGCTTTTTAAAATTTAGTATTTAAATGTTATTCAACGATCTATACAATGTTATAAGATTTCTTGCAACAACATGCGGTTCCACAAAGTAGCTAGCCCACTAGATGTTTCATCTCTACATATAAGGTGTCACATCATCCCCACTAAGTCCATATCATCTCTTATTTGATCCCACTGTATTTTTTCTCTGTTGCTCTCCTTCATACCCGCAGCAACACGCAAGAAATCCATCTAGTTTACCCAACACTGATTTCCCTAAAAAAAAAACATTGGCAAATGACCAGTTCATTCGCTGTAGTAGTTTTACTTGCTTGTCCACTTCCATTTTTTTAGACAATGGAAAACACAGTCTGGATTGGCGTCGTCCATATTTTTTTTACAAAAAAAAAATGGCTTAACCTTTGCAAATAAGAGAATTAAATCATTATTTAAAAACGTCTAACCAAACATAAAACATAGTTCAACTCTAAATTTAATTCAGGAATTATTGGGCCATTCAAACGAAACAAAGAAATACACTACAACTACTTCTAAGTTTCTAACCCTTGAAAAACATGCAGGAAATCTGCTCCTTGTTATCTTCACATATTTGTAGTTGTGCCCAATGCCTTAACAAGTGTGCTACCCCTGACCTAGACAAAACTTGCAAAAAAGTTTATGTTGGTATTTATATCATTAAACACTTCATTTCTTATAAACCAGGAACGCCCAGACGCTCCCCGCACCCCGCTCCAACGGTTAGGGCGTCGCCCTGGGCCCCACGCTGCCGCTGCTGCCGGCGGCGCCGCCGCCCGCCGCCCAGGGGCCGGCGCTCCCGGCCTCCCGCCCCTCCTTCCTCTCCTCCCCACCCCTCTTCCTCCTCCGCCGATGCGCCCTCACCTCCGCGAGCGATTGGCGCCGCCGTCGTCGAACCGCTGACGGGCCTCCCGGTTCCGGCGGCCTTGGGCCAGGAGTACGCCGGATCCGGCGCCGGCGATGCCGGATCCGCGGCCTGGGGTTTCCCGCCGCCTGCGGTTGAGGCTGAGCCCGCCACCCCTCTGCCCGGTCCCTGCGTCGCGACGGGTTGCGGAGACGAGGACGCTCCCGCCGCCCCTCTGCCCGTTCCCTCGCCCCCGGTGCTGGGAGCCGGCCCTTCCTCGCCGCCGGCCGCCGGTGATGGACGGACCACGCTCGCCTCCGTCCCCGCTCCTCTGCTCCTCGTGATCTTCTCCCCGCCTCCTCCTCGTCGCCGGCTACTCAGGCGGGGGACGAGCCACCGCATCCAGCCACAGTCGATGCTACAGCTGAAGCGCCATCGCAGCAAGCCCCCACCGGCCATGGAGGCGCCGGCAGGGCGGCAGCCCCTTCCTCCTCGGCCCTCGTGGTTGACGGGGATGGCACCCCAACCATCTCGTCCTGCTCGTCGTCGCCCGGTAACACCGCCTCGGCCTCCTCCCCGTTGCCCTGCAGCTCCATGGTGGCACCTGCCCCTAAGCGGATGGATGGGGCGGTGGAGGCCTTGTCGCCGCATCCGGCCGCTGCTCGTCGGACATCCTCCACTCGCCGCAGCAGACTCTGCCGGCAGTGGACACCTCCTCGCCGGGTTCGCCTGGAGCAGCGGTTCGCTGCTCGGCTAATCGCGACGGAGGATTCGCTGTCGGTGGGGGCAGAGGTTGTGCTAAGCGCAGCCTAGCGCTCCGGCCCCGTCGCGCGCCTCCATCACCTCCTGCTGCTCCGATGAACCGGCTACAGACGCCGCTCCGACTTCATCGGCACCTACCACCACCCCTATCCCTTCCGTTGGAAGACCCAAGGGCATGCGGTGGGTTGACGGTTCCTTTCGACCGCTCGGACAACGAGGAGGAGCTCGTCGAGCCGGAGGCCTTACCGACGCGGCGGCGCGCTGTCCATCACTCGCGGGGCGTTCCGGACTTGGTCGTGGACCACGCGGAGGGAGGGTGAAGCCCCTTGTCGGGCACAACGGCGTCGCCATCGTCGCCGCCATCGCCGTCCACGCCTCGGCCGACGCCCTACGGCTAGGTGCGACCCACGCATAGGTCGACCGTCTACCTACCACGCGGTCCCCGCCCTTAACGGCTTAGCCACCATTGCCGACCACGCCGTCGTCGTTGTCGCGAGCACGGCCCCGCTCGGCGGGCGATCCTCCGCCGTCACCGCCCACGCGTGGTCGAGGATGGCTTCACTCGCTCGTCAGGCGCCGGTGGGCGACGGTGCGCCCGCCCATCCCGGGTCGCCGACGACCAGGCCGCCATCCTCATCGGGCTCGCTTCATTGCTCGGGCCGGGATCACGTCGCCGCCACCGCCACGCCAAGCCCCGCCGCCTCATCCGCCTTAGCACGAGAGGCACAGGGCCGACCTGCAGCATCGCCGCCCTCCGCCACAGGAAACCTCCACAACCGTGGCGTTGGACCATGATTGCCTTGTCCGTGGACCCTACCGGTTTTGCGCGCAAGGCCGCCGTGACGCCGCTGACCATGTCCGGCTTGGCGTCCCATGGGCGTGGCCGGGTCACCGACATGCCTCTTCGTCGGGCAGATCCTCCGTCCGATCGGCTCGACTCGGCTCCGCCCCTACCGCGGCTCGGCCGCCGTCACGGCGGCTCGACATCGGCAAGACGACCGAGGACCCACTCGCACTCGACCGCTCCCTGGGCGTTGCTCCCCCTGCTAGGGTGGACCCGATGATCGACGAGCTCGCGGCCTCCCTCGTCACGCATCCGTCAACCCCGCGTGCCCCAACTACCTCTACGGTCGCGTGCCACCTTCGTCCCGCTGCGGCGGTGGGTCGACCTTGTGCTCGCGGGCTCCCCGCCGGCCTCGGCCGCCGCCGAGGTGACTCCAAAGAATGGGGGTCGTGGAGGCCTCGGGGTCACGGCACTCCTCCTTCCGCGCCACAGTCGTCTCGCAACACCGCTGCCGGCTGGGAGGGGGAGGTCCGCACATCCGCTCCGGTGTTGTCGCCACCACGGAGCAGGGCCGAGGCGGCGGAATGTCGGGATGAGGCGCGCTAGCGCCGCTTCTCCCGCAACCATTCGGGAGGAGGTTTGGAACCTCGGCCGTATGTTCGCCGGCCGGGTCGCACTCCGCGGCCCGGTTCTCCACGCCGCGACGCCTACTGCCGCTTCGACCCGTGGATGCTCGGAAGGAAGGTGCCGCAGACGCGCCCCGATAGCCTCGCCGGCCAAGGGCGGTGCACCGGCCCAGCCCAGCCCGCCACGGCGATACTCGCCAGCGCCCATCCTTTCGCGAGAGGCTGCTGCGCCGATCCACAACAACCTGCCTTGGCACCGTGGCAACGTGTTCTCCGGCGGGTGCGGCTGGGCCGGCGGCGGCAGTGGGGATCCCTGCCCGGCCCGGCGGACGGTCGGGCGTCCGACAACCACCCACCGGGTGTCCATTGCGGCCTTCCTGGATCCCCGGTGGTCCCTATCAAGGAGCCCCGCTGTCCATGCCGGCCGCCGTCGTCGCACTTCGCCCACGCAGGTCCCGCTCCATGCGCCGGCTCGAGACTCGCTGGGCGGTCGGGTCTACCGCGATCCGCGGCCCGGCGTCGTGCACGCCGCGTGATGCTCAACAAGTGGGAGGGCAAGCGTGCGGACGATCCCCGCAACTCGCCGGATCCGTCACCGGGCGGCCAAGTTCCACGACCGCTTCGCGGTGAGGTGCCCTCTCCGCACCAGGACAATGTGCGGGGAGTTGTTCCCCGATGAAGCCAGGCTCGTGGGTGGAGCCGCCGAGGGAATCGAGCCCTGCGCCAGAACGGTCGCACAATAGTTTCCCCCTTTAGTACAACTTCCCCGCGCCGTTGAAGCCCGGCGATTCGTATCGGTGTGTTGCCACTACGTGTCACGGCATCTCGCCAATGTACTAGTGGTTGTATTGCAAAACTCTATTTTCCCTTAATGCAAAGACGTGTAATATGCACGCTTTCGAAAAAAATTTCTTATAAACCATATAGTAGTGTCAATCAAATAACAACACCTTCTATTAAAAAAATACATTATGCATTCGTCTTTGTGTTGTCCCGCCATGGGAAAAGTCTACGACATCCATGGATGGTTTTGATGGAAAACAAGGTACATTGCACACCAAATGAACTTAGCATATACAGATGAAGTAAAAAAAGAATACACTTACTGTTTTATATCGACAACAAAACACACTAACTTATTTCCGTTGGATGTGAATTCACTTAGGTTTTGAAGGCACGATCCCAAGCAGGCCGCTCCTTCGCGATGGTCCGTGAGAGAGTGACCGACTAAAGTGGTGAAAGACTCAATTATTGCGCTCCTTCTAGGGTTCTAAGCAACAAGGACAACTATATGGTTTCTAACCCATACTAAGCAATCAGGTGATCGTCTTGTGATCCTCAACCGACCAAACCACAGAAGCATCTTGCTTGGTAAGTGGCCGTGGGAGTAGAACTAGTTCTTTTCGAGTGTAATCAAAACCTCCGAGTAGTTGATCAATACTAGTCTTCAACTCCATGTGCATGAAGGGCGAATGCATCTTCACCCGGTATGTCATGACACCATTTAGCTAAACTAAATCAAATTTGTCATCCATTGACTAAAGTTGACTTGACATTACTAATCCGAGCACTCTTAGTATCGCACCGTTCATTCTATCCACTACGCACGTGATTTTACACTGAATCCATTGCATATAAGGAATTACATTCATAATAACAAGTTCTTACTTAGGAAACGTAATTCACCTAAGTATCTTAGTTCTTAGATATTGATTTTTCTCTCTCAATATATTTACTTAAATTTTAAAATTCGTTTGGGAAGTGAGAAGGACAGTCGGACGGATCAAGTATATGCCCTGCCATTTGAAGAACACGTGCAAAAAGATTTTGGCCATTTTTTGTTTAGCATTGTTGTGCCACACCACATGGCCTCCCACGACAGAAAAAGGCCAGAGTCTCAGGGGAGGGGCGCACGCACAGTGCACTGAAGCAGAGCCCACATGCTCCACCTGATGCGATGCTCATCATGTGCTCGCTCGTGCAGAGGAGGCACTGCTGAACCTAGCCGTGGAAATGCGCAAGGTTCCTTCTCGCTCGCTACTCATCTCACTCATCAAGCGGTGCTCAGTGTCCGCAAAAGGACGGCTAGTACTCGGGGTGTAGCACCGCTGGAATTTTCTCCTTTAAACACTGCGTTTATTCAGCGTTTTTTTTTCTGCATAAAATAAACTGATTTCGTTTTTTTAATACGGTTTCGGAGTCGGCCACACTTGGGTAGAGAGACGCCGAGTCGAAATCGGAATCGAGAAGGTGGAATCATATCGCGTGCGGACGCCAGCAACCACGGATGGACGCACGCACGGCCGGGGTTGGTTGCGTTTGCGGCCGCGATTGCATCGCCACGGTAGCAGTCGAGTCGATCCGATCCCCGAATGAGCAGTGCCGGACTCTCGCTGCAATTGCAGTTTGAGAAGCCACGCCTTCGAATTCCAATTCCAGCCTAGAAGGTCGTCGGCGTCGGCGTCGGCGTCGAGCGTTGCGTGCCGGCACTCACAAGCATTTCTTTCCCTCTTGCAACCATATCGTCGTGCGTGTCTGTGTTGCCACCGCAGAGGATCCCGGCCATCTCCTCATCCGTCATCAGTGATGATTCGGTTTAGTGGTCACTGAAGTAGTAGAAGCATCGTGTGAGCCGAGCACTCCCCACTTTCGCCAATTAATTAACCCCAAAAATCGAAGGATCATTGTGTGTGTTCCACCACTAAAAAGACCCTTTGGAAGCACACTCACTACTCACTAGGAGGAGTCATCAATCAGCAACCAGCCGGGCCCACACGTCAGTGACCAATCCGCCGCCGGACCTCCCCTTGACCATCCCATCCCCTCGCCGCCGCACCCCACCCCGGCCCGGCGGCTTCTGGCTTCTGCTGCCGATTCGCCGATGCCGCTGATGTGGGGCCGGCCAGCCGCGCGCACTTCAACGCGCCGTGCTGAGTGCTGACGCGGCGCTGACGCCCGGGCCCCACCACACCGCTTTATAAGTAACCAGCACGCTCTCCTCTACACCCCCGTCTCTTCTTCTTACTCCATCCCGCAGGAGAGTCCTACTGCAGAGGCAGAGAAGCGGCAGCAGTGGACGCCGACCGACCAACCCAACCCTAGCCTAGCGCCTCCGTCAGGGTGGTGCCGCGCGGCGGCGAGGTGAGTGGTCCAGTTCGGTGGTATCGGATTGCTTGCGCGATTCCCGCTGACTTACTTTTTTTTTTTTATGGGTTTATTTATTATCGGGATGGGTGGATTTTGGTTTTGGCAGGTTCGTTGGCAGGCGGTTGGATTCGATGGCGGCGGTGGTGTCGAGGCTGGCGGTCGCGCGGGTGTCGCCGGACGGCGCGGGCCCCGCGGCGGCGGCAGGGAGGGGGACGAGGAGTGGGCTCGCGGTGGTTCGGTTCCCGACGGCTGATGCTAGGGGAGCAAGAGGCGCGGCGGGGCTGTCAAGGCCAGTCCCCCACGGAGGAGGCTGTACAGATGACGGAGCCGCTCACCAAGGATGACCTCGTCGCCTACCTCGCCTCTGGCTGCAAGACCAAGGAGAATTGGAGGTCAGAAAAAGCTTCGATATGCTCCCTTTTTCTTATTTTATTTTGTTTTGGTTCCTCCACTATTACTGGCACTGGTGGAATGTTTGACGTGGACGCGTAATTCTTTTGTTTTGTTTGATTGATACGTATGATGCGTTCTTATAGCCAACAATGCTGTCTAGCTCTAAAATTGAGGTTACTTTCAAGTGCTGCCAAACGTTTGAGATGGATTAGTGCCCCTTTTAGTGATGAGCCGTCAGACGGCTCTAGTGTGTACTTTGTACTAGGATGAATTCATTAGTGTGATGATCACTTGGCCACCGTGTTATCTTGTAATTGCGTTCAAGTCATTCGAGTACCAAACAATTTGGTCTGGTATTTAGTGAAGCTGTCCCTGTACTTTTCTTTTTTTCAAAAAAAGGAAAATGTATTTCAGTTTGCTGTTCAGTTTATCCCCCAAAGTTAACGTCTGTCCTTTACAGAATTGGCACGGAGCATGAAAAGTTTGGCTTCGAAGTCGACACATTACGCCCTATAAAGTACGATCAGATTCGCGACATACTGAACGGGCTCGCTGAGAGGTTTGATTGGGACAAGATAATGGAAGGAAACAATGTTATCGGCCTCAAGCAAGTACGCTTCCATTTTGCTCCTTCCCTTTTGCATTAATGTGGCCGCCATATATCATATGCCAACAATTGAAATTTGATGAAAAGGGCATTATCCATGCATTTTAATGTGTCGTTCTCACTCATATTCTTTAGATGCCAAACCTGACTTGTTTGTATGGGTGTAGGGAAAGCAAAGCATCTCACTAGAACCCGGAGGCCAATTTGAACTTAGTGGCGCTCCTCTCGAAACATTACATCAAACCTGTGCTGAGGTCAATTCACATCTTTATCAGGTAACTTCTCTTACTGACATTGCATTTCTTGTACAGCGTCTTACAAAAACTATGATCTTAGCTTGTGTGTGTTTTTGTTTGACATTATTATATAATAATGACCATTCTTTTCCCAGAGATTATACAATAGCAAACTTGTATTGTAAACCAAATGTTAATCGATACCCCTGCCGGATTACCATGATAATCCTGTTGAGAACAATACCTTTAACTCGAGCATCTTATTGGAGTTTATTTTGTAGTTTTTTTAACTCCCTGAGTCGCTGACTAGGGTCTCATGGAAACGTCCAAATGCATGGCACCACATTGTATTGTTTCTGCAAGACTCATGCATTTCAGTGCAATTAGGGTATGGCCTCAGTTGCCTGTTCTTGCAGGTCAAAGCAGTTGGTGAGGAAATGGGAATAGGATTTCTTGGGCTTGGCTTTCAGCCGAAATGGGGCGAGTGATATACCAATAATGCCAAAGGTAATTCTGTCCTTTAACGTTGTAAACTTTGTTGTGTTCCTGAACTGTTAACTACTGCTCGGCAGTAACCTCAACCCATCGTACTTGTTTTGACTCTTAAGCATAGTATTCTTGATACTTCAATTAATAAGAGCATCTCCAACGGTGTCCAATAATTACGTCCCAATATTCATGAGTTTAGCAACTCCCAAAATAGTATTGGAATGGAAAAAACATCATTCTCCAACAAGTATCCAATATTTGAGTTCCAAAAACTAAATTTGGGTCCCACCCGCAACCATTAGTTGGCCCGGTAGTTGATCTGCGCAGCGGCGACTTCTTCTCTTCGCGGCGACGCCGATCTTCCTCTCGTCGCGGACATCTTCTCCTCCCCGCCGCCGGCCGCTAGCCGGTCGGGATCGCCGCCGGGTAACGCCGATCCGACCATGGGACTCGGTTGACCAAATAGAAAACTAGTACTCCATATATATATGCTACGATTGTAAATCTAGGTGGAGAGCATCGATTGAGTTTGCATTTGTCTCGATCGATCTCGCGTCGAAGCCAAAAGCAAGCGATCAACAACCGCCGCCGACACGGGCAAGAAAAGCAAAGCGCCATCACCGACCGGACACATGCGAAGTCGCGGCGACTTTTTGTGATGGCAAGTGCGGCGTGAATAGGAAGCGGAGTGTAGCCGCAGGCGCAGTAGGGCGGCGACCGCCGGGCCGGCCGCCGTTAGGGACCGCGCTGCCGCGAACGACCCGCCGCCCGCCGGCCGGCCGTCGCCGGTCCACCGCCTGGTTCGACCCCATCGGACAACACAGCGCGCGACGTCATCGAATCCAAGGATAACGACGGCCACGCCGGAGATCGCCGCCGTCTACCGCACTGGGCGACCGCCAGCCGCGCTGCGGGCGCCGCAAGGAGCCGGTGACCTTTGCGCGAGAAGTTTCACGCCGCAAGAAATTTCACACCGCGGGGCGCGAAGGCTTCGCGAGCGCGCGGGCGGATTGGGGTGGAATGCGCGCCGTCAATCGCCGACGTATATTTACGCCGAGGCAAGGATTTTTTCCGACCGCCCAAAGATTGGGAGCAAGTATTGGGTCCCGTTGGAGCAAAGTATTTTTCATTATTTTCCCAAAAACTTAAGATTGGGAGGTTATATAGGGTACCGTTGGAGATGCTCTAAGATGCTATCACTAGAAATGCTGTATTCTCGACACATCTTCCATTTTCGACACAACAATATAGACTAGCTAGTTACCCAGCTAATGTTGAGCACTTAGGGAAAAAATGTCCGATAACTCATACGCCTTGTTCAGATGTGCCTTAGACAATGACTGCTTCTGTTTCCTATAAAATCTGACAAAAAACAATCATTGGTTTGTAGGGAAGATACGAAATAATGAGGAATTACATGCCTAAAGTTGGTACTCTTGGCCTTGATATGATGTTCCGGACATGTACTGTGCAGGTGAGCATATTTCTATTTTTATGTCTGGAGTGCCATAGTCTCCGTTTGAGCTCATCTCAAAGATACTTGAAACTACATCTATGACATAAGTTGATTCACTAATGAAGTTAACTGATTTATATTATGATAGTCTTGATGGAAGTTCACTCTTCTGTGCCCAGGTGAATCTTGACTTCAGTTCAGAACAGGATATGATAAGGAAATTTTCGCTGGTCTTGCATTGCAGCCTGTGAGTATTTTTATTGTCTTCTGTGATAATTTATTTGCTGTTCTCAAATCATCCTCGCTTGTTCATTTAACAGATTGCAACCGCAATATTTGCCAATTCTCCCTTTAAAGAAGGAAAACCAAATGGATTTCTCAGCTTAAGGAGGTATTTACTTGATAGGCATTCAGGGCATGCATAAGTTAATTTCATTGTCTGCAGTTATTAACACAGTTAACCTTATGTGCAGCCAAATCTGGACAGATACTGATAACAACCGTGCAGGGATGCTCCCTTTTGTCTTTGATAACTCATTTGGGTTAGCATTCCTTTTGAACTCCCCTCTCATCCACCTTGAGTGCCATTGATTGATTGCATCTTTTCCTTTAAAGACATTTTCCATGTTAAACAATCCTGATTATAGTTTCTGTTTTGGGGTGCAGGTTTGAGCAATATGTGGACTATGCGTTAGATGTCCCAATGTATTTTGTGTATCGAAACAAAAAGTATATTGACTGCACCGAATGTCGTTTCGGTCTATTTCTATCCTTGATGTCCTTTTACTTCTGTAGTACTGTATTGTAAAGGTTTTATATTTTTTAACCCCCCATTTACAAGACACAGTTCTTGGTTTTCATTCATAAAACTCATTTGATTTGTATTTATTCTGCAGGATTTTATGCAAGGAAAGCTCCCACAGGTTCCTGGGGAGTTGCCTACTCTTAATGATTGGGAGAACCATCTAACAACGATTTTTCCTGAGGTTTACCCTTTTTATCTCTTAACAAATAACAAAATGGCATATCTGTCATTGCTAGGCATTGCAATAACTCGTCTTCTGTATTCTGCTTGCAGGTTAGATTAAAAAGATACCTTGAGATGAGAGGTGCTGACGGTGGCCCATGGAGGAGATTGTGTGCGTTGCCTGCATTTTGGGTTTGTGATCTGCTTCTTGTATTTCTGTGCACTGCCTCTGACAGCCACTGGTTTTGGGCTCTCTATGGTATTAGTTTATTTCTAGTTTTTGCTAGAAGTTTGAATCAGATTTCTACTTTATGCGAGTCTACAGGTTGGGCTGCTGTACGATGAGGAATCGTTACAAAGTATTTTGGACATGACTTTTGATTGGACAACGGAGGAAAGAGAGATGCTAAGACGAAAGGTATCTCAAAATTATCATGCACCATTCTTTCTGCACAATGTTGGTTTTTTTCTTTTTCCTTTTTTCCCCTTTTTGTTTGTGGCTCATTTTGGGTTTGAACTCTAACCTACCCCCACTTGCTACTAAAAGGATTTTTGTTGTTTGGCACAATAGAGATATTCTTGATAGGGAACTAAAGTTTCGTTTGCCTCACAACTACAATTGTCAAATAGAACTTTACCATATTCTTGTGATTGCAAATATTCTATTTTATAGATAAGAATAGCCCAGCAGATTTAATTAGTTTTGCTGTGTTATATTGATCAGGTGCCGGTGACTGGTTTGAAGACACCATTTCGTGATGGATATGTAAGAGATTTAGCTGAGGAAGCTCTAAAACTGGCCAAGGTGAATTAGAGTGCTTTGCTATGATATGATTAATTATTTTCCTCCTATATAAGGCCAAGTTGAGAAATGTTTGTAATAATGTTTAACCCCAGAATGGACTGGAAAGAAGAGGATACAAGGAGGTTGGTTTCCTTAGAGAGGTTGACGAAGTGGTCAGAACAGGTAACACAATTCAGTATCCGCTCATGACTGACCCTATTTTAGCTTTTGCTGCCACCATCAATCAAATTGTTCTGTTTCTGAAGATCCTTATGAACTTACCTTTGCTACAGGAGTGACACCTGCTGAGAGACTTCTGAATCTGTACGAGACGAAGTGGCAACGCAATGTAGACCGTGTTTTCGAGCATTTGTTATACTGATGACACCGCCAACGCTGGACAGAGCTTGTAGATGTACCCTAATACAAAAACCCATCTTGATTCATTCAACGCCTGAGTCGGAAGGCTCAGTTCAGCCTGTTCAGGCAGGGGAGCACAGCTTTTGGTTAGTTGTTGACGGGGGAACCACTGCACAGCTCGGTGCTGTGCCTACAAATAACTTCGCTTGGAGCGGATCAGTTTGCTTTGACTTCAACCCCCTCCCTGTGTCTGCAGTCAAGGAGGTGGAACAAACCACTGTTTGTACCGGCCTTTTTTTGGTTTTTCTTCAGAGATGAAAATGCCGTATGGAAAATAAGTCCATCTTGTATTTTCCCTTTTCTTTTCTTCTGGACACCGACGATAAATAAACTGATGGTTTGATTCGAAATCTGCACCCCCTATTTCGGGTGTGTTTAGATCCCAAATTTTTCCCTCAAATTCCACTATACAAAAAAAGATTCCTCATCACATCAAAACGCCAAGACACGCATTTGGAGTATTAAATGTAGGTAAAAAAATAATTGCACAGTTTAGATGTACTTCATGGATCGAATCTTTTGAGTCTAGTTTCGGTCATGGTAGGATAATATTTACCATAAACAAACGAAACGTGCTACAGTGTACGATGTGACATACATGTCCTATCCGTCCAAAATTTTACACCAACTTTGGGGATCTAATCGCTATTGGGCGTGCGTGTGTTGCTAACGCACGCAACGCATGGTTGAGACGGCGGCAATTTGCCCAACTGCTCAACTTGAAGACGACGGCTTTGCTACAGATAGCAACGTCCGTGTGCCTACAAAGAGCCCAGTATTTTTAAGCACGTGACATGCCGGTGTATCGAGTTGGGCTTGAGCCATAGGTTTTGGTCCAATCATTTTTTTCTCTCGACCCAATCGAAACCTGACTCAGGTCCAGGCTTACTTTGTGTTTGACATGCTCAATATTTCCCTTGTAGGGCTTATTTAGAACGCAAAACTCATGCAAGAATTCCACATACCACAGAGTCACAGACACCGCATTCGAGTTGTTCTATGGGTTTTACATTGTTGCCGTGCAGAAAACGTTGCACCCACTCCCAGTTACCTAAAAAAATTCCAAACATAATATGAACTAATAGAACGTGTAATCACCACTGTGCATGGAAAATTCGAGTTTGAACAACAAAAACTTGCACGAGGAGAAGATAAAGAGAAATGAACGTGTGAGTTATTGTTCAAGCTTAAATTTTGCGCACATATATTATGTCCACATTCCTCCTGAACTCGTGTTGTTTGCACGTGTCAAAACTAAGTAAGTCAGCCCTACCGCGAGGAACTGAAACCAAGTCTAAAACAAGATCACTAGTGATCCGAGAGACCGAGACGGCTGCGTTTGCGACTGCTACCTAACCACGTACCGTGCCACCCCTTACACATGGCACCGACTCTGTCTTCTTGACATCGCTAAGCACAACGGTCTAGCATTTTCTTATCCCAAAGCTTCTCCACCACATCTTGCAGTTGCACAACTTCAGAAAGGCCCCACCCATCGCTAAGGGCCTGTATAAAAGGTCATGCTCCTTTGTTTTTCTTATGAAAGATAAACTGATTTTTTAAAAAAAAAAATGTACAAATCATGTGAAATTTCTGCATTCCAAACACATCGAAGAATCTCTTCCACTCCAGCTCCGCCCCAACTGGGTCTTGCCGGTAAATCCTCGGACCCACACACTAAACTCTAAAATGGAGTATGTCTTCATAAAAGTGAAGAATATATATATATATATTTTGGTTCACTTGTTTTGTTGGCTTTCAATTTAGACACTGATTCCTCAAATAATCAAATTCATCATATAGATGCCTGAACCAAAATAACATAAATGTTTGAATGGATAAGACATTAGGCATCAACACGACATCACAAATAAAAATGGGAAAATAAACCTTACTCTTATGCCCTTGGGCACTCATGTAGGCAATGGTTATTTACATGTGATACAATGGTGGTTTGGATTTAAAATGACACTACCCTAGCTACTAGTCAGGCATAGAACTTGACCCATATACCTTATCCCCTCCCCCCCCCCCCCCCCCCACCCCCCAAAAACAAAAATAGCAACAACATGCTCAAAAACTTCATGAGGGCCTTCACCAACGTCTTCAAACATCCACAACAACTTCGTCTTCACCAACACTTTGGTAGAATGGGCTTCCCTATCACCTTTATCTAGGACAACGACTCTAGAGCCTTTGTCAATACTTTCGACATCAATTTTTATGACAACTAGCCTTCATTGCCGAGTTTGAGGGGCTACATCAACTTGTTTGGAACCATGGACTACTTCACCATCCACGACAACTTGGCTCAAGGGGCTCATTAAGGACTTATGAAGACCAACATGCCAAGAAGGTCACGGAGATGAGGATCTATGCAATGAGAAGGTTCTAGAGGCAAAGATTTGCTAACTCGAGGAAGGACATGAAGGCAAAAAAAAAAAAAAAAAAGGAAAACTAACAATCCATGCCATAGCCGACTAAGGAAGCCAAGAAGGACACGAAGGCAAAGAAGGAAAACTAACAATCCATGTCATAGATGACTAGGAAGCCAAATCCCAAATATGAACATACTAGAGAGATCAACATCCGAGTTAATAGCTTCCCTCGAGTTATCACTTGTATAGATTCTTGCTTCATCTAATATGAGAATCTATTAGGTCATGTTATACCTTTCATAACCCAATTGTTGAGGGGCTACTCTATTGGGGGGAGCCCATGAGTTATATGGTTCATGTCCCCAAAGAAAAGGCCCAACTAGTGGGTAGAGTAGTATCATGTGAAATCCAACCCCTCCAAGAGGACACCTATAAGTATGCATTGCTTATATAAATACCCAACGACATGAGCACAAAGGATCCCACTCTCTACTCATTTTTACTCATTTCAAAACACCGTACCAACATACTTAGTATTGATTGTTAAATAAACAAAAGTAAAGATGCTTGAGGCCACAAAACTTAGTTAAGTTTCTAAATAGATATGTGGTTTATTGAGTTTTGAATTCGAAGTTCATTGAAACTTAGTTAAGTTTCTGAAAAACTTCTATGTTCTATGAGGATGGCATTATAGAGTGCTAAAACGTCCTAAGTTCGGAATTCTAATGTTCTGTGATAAAAAACTGCATGAGTGTGAGCTGTCTCCACTACTTTCATTTTGATTTAACTTGTCTTGTTTTATTGTAAATCCACATGTCCAAGGACATGCCTGCCCTCCTCTCTAGGAAGGTAATGGTCACTACTCTTCGGTATGATTGGTGTAAGATTAGCCAACATAAACTTTCTCCAGGACCTAGTCAACATAAACTTCGCTGAAGAAGCAGTTTGTGATGTCTTTTGTCTTAGCTACTTACGGGCTTTTGCCTCTACACTGTGTAAATCACAATCTTCACATCCATGGGTGGCGAGAAAAAGGTGGTGCCCTTGTATTAGTGCGGATCGGGGAGCACAACGGGTGGCGACTCATCTTGGAGGACATCATCGAGCAACCTTTGCTCTTTGAACATCTCAAGGTACATTACCATGTATGTTCACACATGTTGGGGTTTAAGATTATTCGATTAATCAACTCTAATTCCAAAAAAAGATTAATAAGCTGTAATTTCTTTACAATAAAAATGTCTCGATATAAAACCTAAATCATATTCTTTCACCACTATCTCCAATTTCTCTATTGTAAAAGACTTGATCAACTCTTCATTGTAGGACTCACCCTCTAATCATCCAACCAAAGTTTTGACAAAGAACTTACAATTTGATTAAGGTTCACCGCCAAAAGTTTTTTTCTTTAGAAATCAATGACCAACTTAAAATTTGGACTAAGATTCACTTTGCCAAAAAGTTTCTTATATAAATCATTGATATGATTTTGAATATCCACTTTCTCGTAATCAAAATCCACTCTTCCTCTATGGCTCTATTAAACACTTTGAATTGCAATGCGAGAGGATGACTGTCGATGGTGTTGGGATGGTGGCTATCTGCAGACGCCACGTGCCACATACCCACGGGCCAACAACTGCGCAAATCCCTTGTTCTAAGAGTTAGTCGACCTGTGCGGCGAAATCGTAGTGTGGAGTGTTTTTTCATCTTGTCAACCAGGAGTAGGATGAAGATGAAGATGAGGAGCCTTTGTCTCCTCTGTAGGGTTTCGGCTCGAACTCAGATGAAGATTAGAAGATTATGGAGACTGACCTTGTTTTTAGTTTTGGTTTTGGTTACTCAGAGTTACGATGCACAGTTACTCATAGTTACAATGTACAGTTTATCCCCAATCGAGTATAAGGCCATAATTGTGTCGATTTTATCCCCAATTGTTCAAATTTACTAATTGAACCGGTTTGGTGTTGTTCGATTTGAGGTTGTATCAATTTTGATTTTGAATCCAATTTCAGTATGGCCTCCAGTGAGCTATAGTGTCAGTGCTCCCTCCCACGGTGGAGCACCGCACCGACCAACATGCTCGCGGGGTGCGTAGGACCCATCTGGCTCCTTTGCCGATGGCCTGGCAAAGGCGGTGAAGCTGCGGCCGGCATCCCCGGTTGCAGGTGTGTATCATTTCTACCCCTGGGAAACGACCGCCATCCCCAACCGGCGACGGCGCCAAGCGGAGGCTGCCGCGTTTCCCTTCCCTCCTCTCTACTACTCCTCCCCTCCTTTCCCTCGCTTGCTCCAGTGGTGACTGGGCATGGCTGGCGGTGGGATCGCTTGATGGGTGGCCAAGCGGTAGTCACCAGCGATGCTAGTTGGTAGGGAGCTACTTGCCGGTGGCCTACCTTCCACGTGTTATGTCTAGAGTTCGTTTTTCTAGCATTTCCAAATTAAAACAGGTTCATCACTCTTTTCATCCTGTTAGAGCAACTCCAGCACAGCCCCTACTTGAGCCTCCATAGCTAAATATGGGGGCTCAGGCCAAAAAAACGTGCTCCAACAGGGCCTTTATTAGAGCCCCAAAATTTGTTGGGCCAATAAAAATCACCTCACACCCATCAGGTCAGTTCTCAGCCCCCATCCAGTTGTTGAGCATTGGTGCTCCTCCCTGTCTTCCCATGGCGCGAGTGCGAGCCACCTGCTTCCGCCACAATTGCGTGGAGCTGATCCCGTGGCGTGCTAACAGTGAGGACCGTGCAGATCTGGCCGCCAAATCCGCCTGCGGTGAGGTCCGGTGAATTCGAATCCGCCGAATCCGTAGATCTGATGCTCACCGCGTACATGCAACAGAACCCGCCGGCTGGTTCCCTCCCTGCTCGCCGGAAGGCCACTTCACGAGCGCTCCTTTGGATGTCCTCCCTACTCGCTTTCGTCGGAGGCGGAGGTCGACGACCCGGTTCCCAAGCGAGCACGAGGAACAATATGTTCGGCTGATTTAATAAACTTTGATTCCAATTGATTTAATAGTACTGTGTGAGAGAAAATAAGCCGAGAGAAGGGCAGCGGAACAGACTCGAAGTTTCTTCCGTCCGCTCTGTTCCACATGGCTGAGTTCATATGTGGATCCTCCTAGGAGAAGATAAGATGGGTATGACAAGTGAGTCCTACACGTCATTCTCTCTAACAATAGCTTTGAGGGCTCTAATTTAGGGGGCTTCTGCTAGTGTAGCCCAGAAATTAGGCCCCAGAAGTAGGGGAAGCCCCAAAAAAAAAAAAAATAGGGTCCTGTTTTTGGGGCTGCTGCTGGAGATGCTCTTAGCATAGGCACGTATGAATTACATTCCCGGACATGGCAGGTTATCCAACAACACATTCGTAGCAATGATCGTCCTTGACCAGGTAATTCACTGCTCTCGCCTGATCATCCTTGTCCAGGTAATTCACTGCTCTCCTCTCGCCGTTTGTGGTGTCTGTTTCTAACGAAGCATATGGCAAGCACCAACTTTGATCCAGGTACCATGCTGCTTTCTTCCCATGTTTAGAGGCCAAAATTTTGATCCAAAATTCTGGAATTTTGGCCTTGTAGCTTAACCGAAAAAGACGTAGAAGACGTTTCGTTTGTTTGTGGTAAATATTATCCTACCATGGGGTAACTAGGCTCAAAAGAATCGTCTCGCAATGTACATCTAAATTGTGCAATTAGTTTTTTTTTACCTACATTTCATACTTCTGACATACGTCTTTTGTTGCATTTAATGTTTCGATATGATGAGGATGTGATGGGAATGCAGGAAATTTTGGGGAGAAGTTTGACCTCTAAACACAGCCCATATTTGATTCAGATTACATACACGGGTCTTTGCAGTTTGTACCCTACTACCATGCGCGAATAGCAACTGCACAAATTATGATGGCACTCATGTCAACTTTGGCAATGGCAAACCCGCATACTGTTCTGAATTCTGATGCATCACACCAGCCTTTTGATTTTCTGAACATGGTAAATTCTACGTGTGCCGCCTCACAATTGCTTCAGTACAGTTGATATCTCTCGTTGTGCGTGCTGAAGCTCCCTGAATCTGGCATGCTTGTGCAGTTGTCCACTTTCAAAACAAATCCACAACTGAAATGATTCAGATATAGAGTAAGAGTGTTGCAGCTAACGGCTGTCCAGGTCCGTCTCTCCAAACCAGTTGAGGGGTCAAGACACTTCCAACAAAAAAAAAAACGCACACTTTTGATAATGTTTTGAGTCAGTTCCGCACAAGTTTTCCTGCATTGGCAGTTAGATCCCTTGCTTAAGCATGATGGTGTAATCCGTACCAAGTTTCACACAACCGGCATGTGGATATCCTCTTCTTAACAGTGTGATCCTGCACAAGCCCAACAACTGCTAAAATGTGCCTGTGATTGTTATTCCTTTTTGCTCCAAAATCCTGTTTGCCTTCTTTAGAAGGGTTCTCAGTATAGCGTAAAAAGCTTTCAAAAGGAGTTACTATTTGGCACGGTTTCGAAAATAAATGCTACTTGTCATAATGAGACGAAACAAAAGCTCTCTTATATCATGTGCTTTTAAGTTCGGAGCAGAAGAGAATAGGAAGAACAGCAATTAATTAAGGTTTTAAGCACTATCATGGTAATAATACAAGGCACTAGCCTTTGAGTTCCCGTATACTTCGGTAAATAAAATAATTTTGGCATTGATAATTTTACAAAATAAGTTTCAAAGTGGACTACGTTCACTAAACAAAATAAGTTTCCTGATATATATTTTCTTGAGTTGATCATAATATTTTGTAAGAGAATTCCTTGTAAATATGACCCCGCGATACGTATCTTGTGTGAACCTTATTATTCACTGATGATTGCCGTAATTTTGCTACTAATAATACAGTGTCCTGTTTGTTTAAAAAAAAAATAAATAAAAAAAACCCTACATCCTGATATCTTTCGGAATCGGAACTCTACTCCCAAACGGAACCGGATAGTGAAATCCCACGCAAAGCAACGAGACCCACGCACCCGTCCCGCACGCCGCCCCAACTCTCCGCCATGACCTCGCTCCAGTCCTTCCTCGCCGTCAAGCCGGCCGCCGGCTGGGCCGCGGGAGCGCGGCCCACGGCTACGCCGTCCCGCCGCGCGCGCGTCTCGGCCTGCCTCGCGGCGCCACCGCCGCCGCCGCCGACCACCGCGGCCTCCGTGGGGCCCGCGCGGCGGGAGCTGTCGGCGGGGAGCCGGGCCGTCATGGACGACGAGGCGCGGTACCTCGTTGGCACATACAAGCGGTCCCGCGTCGTCTTCGAGTACGGGCGCGGGTGCAAGCTCTACGACTTGGACGGCCGCGAGTACCTCGACATGACCGCCGGCATCGCCGTCACGGCGCTCGGCCATGCCGATCCCGACGTGTGCGCCACCATCACGGAGCAGAGCGGCAAATTCGTCCACGTCAGCAACGTCTTCTACACTAGACCCCAGGTGGGTGCCCCTCTGATCCTCCTGCCCCTTCCTTTCCCTCTCCCCGCGCTCGCTCACCATGTGTTCGACGCATTGCTCCGCCCGGCCTGTTTTCTCCGGTTGCTTCACCCGCTGAAGCTGCTCGCTGTCGCACGCAGGTGGAGCTCGCCAAGCGGCTCGTGGAGGCGTCGTTCGCGGACCGCGCCTTCTTCGCCAACACTGGGACGGAGGCCAATGAGGCGGCCATCAAATTCTCCCGCAAGTTCCAGCGGGTCGCCCACCCTGAGAGTGATGATCCGCCCAAGGAGTTCTTGGCGTTCAGCAGCAGCTTCCACGGCCGGACCTTGGGCGCGGTCGCTCTCACCAGCAAGTCGCAGTACCGGGAGCCCTTCGCGCCCGTCATGCCCGGAGTGACCTTCGTGGATTACGGCGATTTGGAGGCGGCAAAGAAGTTCATAAAGTCCGGCAGGGTCGCTGCTGTCTTCGTCGAGCCCGTGCAGGGTGAGGGTGGTATTCACAGTGCCACCCAGGAGTTCTTGCAGGGGCTGAGGGAGGCCTGTGACGAGGCGGGAGCCCTCTTGGTGTTTGATGAGGTATGGTGTACTCTGCTTCAACTCTGTTCTCTTCGTATTGAGAACCCCATGAGTCCATGACACTGCTAATAATTCATGCTTGGTTTACAAAGTTCGAAACATGCTCAATTTAGTTGCAGGTATGCATTCCATTCCTGATTTTAGGCACGCCTCATATATACTCCCTATGTCCCTAAATAAGTGTCGTTTGCACTTCCCGAGAAACAATTTTGAATAATTTTATATTAAAAATATCAATACTTATGATATATAATTAGTACCATTGGAAAGATATTTGAGTCTAGTTTTTTAACAAAATTATTTGTACACACAAATCTTGCACGTATTTTTCTACCAACTGAGTCAAACTTGTGGCATGCACACCAAAAGCGACACTTATTTAGGTACGGAGGGAGTAAGAGTTAACAATTAACAGGGAATCGAAACCATGAGTGCATTCCCGTTTTTATCTCTTATCTGAGTTGACATGTTACTCTTATCTGAGTTAATATGTTACTCTTACTTTAAAAAAAAGAGTTAACATTTTACTCTGTTCTACATTCCTATTGTCAATTCAGCAATACATCACGATTACATTCCTTAGTGAGCTGCTTCAATCTGTGAAGTTGGCAGCCATCAGATGTAATGGTGGTATATGGTTCCTAAATGCAGGTGCAATGTGGTTTCGGGCGCACAGGTTACCTCTGGGCCTATGAAGCATATGGAGTAGAACCAGACATAATGACCTTAGCAAAGCCATTAGCCAATGGTATTCCCATCGGTGTTGTCTTGGTCAAGGAAAAGGTCGCTGCAGCCATAAACTACGGCGACCATGGTACAACGTTCGGCGGTGGCCCCCTTGCCTGCCAGACTGCGATAACCGTGTTTGACAAAATCATGAAACCTGGGTTCTTGGCTGAGGTGTCCAAGAAAGGGGAGAACTTCAAGCAGCTTCTCCGCACCAAGCTGAGCGGAAACCCGCACGTAAAGGAGGTTCGTGGGGTTGGCCTTCTTGTCGGCATCGAGCTAGATGTACCGGCTGGTCCTTTGGTCGATGCATGCTTGGATGCCGGTGTCATAATGCTGACCGCTGGCAAAGGCAATGTTGTGAGGCTGGTGCCGCTCATCATCTCAGAGAAGGAGCTGGAGCATGCCGCGGATGTTATCAGGGACTGCCTACCGGCGCTTGATGTTGCTGCTGCTTAATGTAGGCACAGGTCTTTTATCAGTTGGTGCTAGGGTGATACAACCTTTTCAGAGGTTCAGGTAATATACATGGTGGTATAGGTCCGCATATGAAAACCTGATCCAAAATTTGGAATCGAATAATTTCATGTCGGACCAAATATTGTTGTTAGTATAAAGTTTATTGGATATCACTATTGTCAATTAGCATGTTGCTATTAGATTAAGTGTATTCGACCTGTTGACTACTTGCCTTAGCCCAACTCCTTGCTAAAGGCTGGAGCATGTATCAGTAATGCAAAAACGTAATAAGTGCAGTCTCAGTGCTGTAGTTTCTTAAATTAATTGGGCTTACTATTTGGATTTTTGGAGTGATGGATAAACTAGGGCCAATGGTCCTTGAAAGAGATTTTGGAATCGAATAATTACATGCTAGACTGATGCTAGCTGTTGTGAGAGCAAGTGGTTTTATTGGATATCATTTGCGGCCAGTTTACAAGATCTGAGAGTTAGAAATCACAATTATTCAGCATATCTATGTCGCCGAATAATAATCCTCTCCTGCTAAAAAAAGGTGGAGAGCCATGTCTCACTCACTCTCTGTTCTGCGAAAGCCTCGCCGAGCACTCCGACCATGGGCGCAACGGTGACGGTGGACGTCTCGGTCTGCCGGTAATTCCGGCGGGAATCGTCGGTTGTTTGGTTTAAGGACTTTTTAGTCCTTGGGACTAAAAAAAAAAGTATTTTTTAGTCTCTACTAAACCAAGCAGGGGAGAGACTTTTCGAGACTTTTTCTTATTAGTCCCTAAAAACTCTCTTGGAGGGACTTTTTTAAAAAAAGTTTATAGGATTAAAAAAAAGTTTAGTCCCTAAAAAACCAAACAGCACCTTAGCAAAGTAATGGAGATTTGCAGAGTAGAGAAAGGTTTAACACTGACCGATCCCTAAAAAGCCTACCTACTGTCCAGAACATGGCCGATGCCCGGTTGCCCAGGGAGGCCCAGACATTACAACGCACACCGAATCTTTTCCACTTGCGAGTCGCGTCACCCACTCACTCACCCACTAGTAGTAGAAGGCAAAGCATTAGGCAAAGCATGAAGCTTCCTCTCACACGCGGTCATGCTGCACAGTAGGTGGTGCTGGAGCTCCTCCGAACCTCACAAATTACATATCTAAACATACCCGGCATATCGACTGTGTTTGTTCCTCAACTTCGGAAGGCTAGCTATAGCCTCCCTCCCCCAGGTAATAAGTGCTAATTCTCGATCGCTCGCTCGTTAATCTTCCTTCTTTTCTGCTGCTCATGAAGACATAATTTGATTCTGAGGGAGCGAGCATAGCTCGGCTCACTCTTAACCTGTTGGGCTAACCGCTAACCTCCCTCCAATACATCTTCTACTCTAGCAGGTTTTCTGCTGTAGGGCTCTGCTGGATCTTGGACTGGCGCCTCTGCCTACTACTGCGCCCTGCATGGACCCCATGATCCAGGTGGGAGCTTAAACGACCTTTTTTCTAGATAGGCTGTATTTTCGCCCAAACCTTGTCTTGATTAAACGGAATTTTACTTGTCCGGAACTGCCACTATGTATACTATTTTCATGGACTTTGGTATCTAGCTTTCATCATCATTAATTAACTAGCACGTACATACCAAGCTGTTGGCCCATGTATTACAAGGATAAATTTGTAAAACACATATACTACTTTAGATGTTTATGTATATATATATAATTTAAAGACTACTCCAGACCTTTCTAAACACGGCCATTAGATGGACTACAGTCTGTATAACCCCCTTTAATTTGTTTTGTACAACCATTCATCTTTACGTACCTAGCTAATTAAGCTTTTAGCATCTTTTGACCATATCAACCTTTTCTCACAATTCTAACTAGATAATCCGCAATGCAGGATGACATCGATTCTAGCACAGTTGCAAAGATATCAATAATCGCCTTAATTTTTGCCCACTGCAAGAAAATGGATGTCACCTCTCAGCTAGCTACATGAGCTGCCTATCAGCAGTGGATCTCATGACAGGGGCCATTGGGCACCTCATCCCCAAGCTTGGCGAGTTCCTCAAGCAGGAGCCAGATCACACACCACCAAATCACATCAGCTAGCTGCACGAGCTGCCAATATGGAAGGACGAAAAGGAATCAACCACCGGTCCATGGTGGATCTCATGACTGCAGGGTCCATTGGACGCCTGCTACCCAAGCTGGGCGACTTTCTCAAGCAGGAGCACAATCTGCAAACAAGTATGAAGGAAAATATAGAGTCTCTTGAGATACATCTAAGGAGAATGGACACTGCCCTAGGCAAGATGCCACGAGCGCAGCAGGACCAGCTTGACCCACAAGAAGATAAGCATTGTGCCTACGAGCTGAGAGAGCTGTCATATGACATAGAGGACATCGTAGACAACTTACTCTTGTCCGTCGGTGATGGCTCGGAGCCTATAGCCAATAACAAAGACAGCTTCAAGGAGACGTTGGAGGACATCAAGGTCCGAGTCAAAAATCTGGATGCCTGGCGTGCTGGCTTTCTTGCTACACCTACCATTAGGTCTGTTGACCCATCTCTTGAGGACGGGTTCGTGCAAATCAGACAGCTCGTTGATATCCACAAAGTACAAGCTGACCTCATAACCAGGATGTCTTCATCTTCTTCTCAGCGATTGAAGATTGTATCTATTTGGGGGCTGGAGGAATGGGGAAGACCACTCTTGCAAAAGAAGTCTATGAAAATATTAGAGGGGATTTCGATTGTAGTGCTTTTGTTTCTGTTGGCCGACAAGCAGACGTGAAGAAAGCCCTAAGGGATATTCTCATAGACCTTGGCAACAAAAGAAACAACGTTCTTATTTATATGACCATGCTGAATGAAGGGGAGCTCATCAACGAACTCCAGCATTTCCTTGAGAACAAAGAGGTATGCATTAGCCAACCGATATCTTTGCCTCCAATTTTTCTGCAATGGTTGATTCAAAGCATACATATTATTTGAGTTTTTTTCTTCTTCTAATTTGAGTAAGAAAATTTTGACTCGTGACAAAACTACATTTTGAAACTGTAGGAGTAAATATAGGATATTTGTAATTATGTGCACGATAAATATAATAGAAAAAGTCTACATAACCCCTCTACTATTATGGGTGGACTACGTCACCCCAAACTATGAAGCCGGATTTTTACCATCGAGCTTTCTAAAACTGGCCAAATAACCCTACACGGTTTTTTTTTTTTTTTTTTTTTTGAAACTTCACCGGAGGGGAGGAGTTCCCCACCTGAATTTTTTATTTCTTTGGCCCCAAATGGCCTCATTAGGAACACATTTACAAGATAGTCAGTAAAAGCTGTACAAGGGGGTATGAGGTTACATTTACAACCGAACTAGTTGTTCTTTGCCATGTCCAGTAGTTGGCACCATTTGTCGACGATCGGCTTCTTCTTTCTTTTGAAACGTGCTCTCAGGTTTCAGCCATATCGATACATGACTGTAGGACTTGCTACACGGTGAGGTGTTCATGGTTGAAAAATCATAATAAATCACAAAAAAATCATAAAAGCGCTATGATTTTTCTAGGATTTACAATGATCTTTCAAAGATTTAGTGGAAATAAATAAAAAAAGACAGATATTTGACCGATTTTTTGAAAAGTTTAGGGGTAAAGTAGCCCACCCTTTAATAGTTGAGGGGGTTACGTAGACTTTTTCCAAATATAAAAAGTACAATGCCCTAAATCCAATTCCATATGAATAATTGATATGGTCCTGTAGCAAAAATATGTTCTCATATTGATGTTTGTAGTCGTTGCTTTTTCTTTTACCACTAAGTGATTAAAGTTTTTTTTCCTAGAAGGCTAGAACACGACTTAACGACATAAAACAAGTTCGTTATCCGAGCAAGATGCCAGGATAGGGAGGTTTATTGGCCCCAAAGCAACAAAGCTTATTACATGATGAAGAATTGCGTACGAAAGAATAGGAGCTAGATCAACGCCCAGCAGGGACAGCGAGGAATTCGGCGATCGCTGTGCGACCAGCGCCAATCCACTCGTCCCCTTCCTCCAGGACTGCCCCCCTTGCTTCCTCCATGGAGCCGAGGACGCCATTGAAGACAAGTGCTCAGAGTTGTAGCGTCATTTGTTTCACACCACTCTCCACCACTAACTGATAAGTAATCTGATGTATCACGTGTAGTAAATCAGAGGGATAACACACTAAATATGAGGGTTATAATGATATTTGTGGTACAATTGTCATCCCTAGTCTAGAAAGCAACAAATCCGAACACTCTGGAGTCCTAACAGAAGTCGAGCACTCCGTTTGTCCACAATCAAACAAGTGTGCAGTGATGTGTGGGGAAACTTTTATGTTTCAGTTATCATGCTTATGTTTTTTTGTTTGTCATATAACATTACTGTCTAGATAGTTGTCCTAATTCATAGTTCTTGCTTTTTTATATATAAATAGGTTCTTAATTGTTATTGACGATATAAGGGACATACCATCATGGGAAGTTATTAAATGTGCTTTGGTGGACAATGGTTGTGGAAGTAGACTAGTGACAACCTCTCGTGTCGTACTCGATGCCACAGAATCGAGTAGTGAAGTTTTGGAGGTGATGCCCCTTTCTATTGATGGCTCTAAGGAACTATTCTATGCTACATTATGTCGTGCTAAAGGCGCAATTAATTTTGATCCGCTGGATGAGCAGACCACTGAATACATTGTACAGAAATGTGGTTGTGTACCGTTAGCTATAATTATGATAGCTAGTTTGTTGGCTGTAAACCCAAAAGAAGAATGGAGTGAGGTTTACAACTCTGATGGATTTGGTCTGGAAGATAATATGGGTGCTGAGAACAACACAAGAAAGATAATCCAGTTTAGTTACTATGACCTGCCAAGCCATCTGAAGACCTGCCTATTGTATCTGAGCATATTTCCTGATGGGCATGTGATTGAGAAAGACACGTTGGTGTGGAGATGGGTAGCTGAAGGCTTTGTGCATGACGACCAGGAAGGCAGGAACATGGTGAATCAGTATTTAAGGTCGGAGAGAGGTACTTGTATGAGCTTGTTAGTAGAGGCATGGTCTTGGCAATAGAAAATGAGGACACCAATATGTGTGTTTGTGGTGTTGAAGGCATGGTGTTGGACTGGATCCGTACTGTGGCAAAAGAAGAAAACTTTGTCAATGCATCGGTGGATTGGTATGATGAAGATCAACATCGTCAAAGTAACAATGCTCGTATAATAACCATCCATAATAGAGTCCTGGACAAACCACACGTCCCGGCAAGAATATGGAAACTAAAAGTGAGGTCATTTAATGGCACTGACTGTAGGATCAACAATACGACGTTACTGCATACAACTTTTCAAGTTTTACATGTCCTTTCATTAGAATGTTGTAAGTTAACTGCAGACAGTTCTGATGGTCTGAAGAATCTTATTGCGGGGTTACTTCACTTGAGATACTTATACCTTGGACTTGGTGGAATGGGTATTCAGGATCTGCCGATTGTAATTGGGCATTTAAGATACTTACAGACACTGGATTTGACGGATACCGACATAGGAAGGGCATTGCCTCCTAGTGTTACTCAGCTAAGACAACTCAAGTGCTTGCGATTGTTTGCCCCAGCAGGACTAGTATTGCCACCAGGGATGGGAAACCTGACATCGTTGGAAGAGCTACGGTTGGGGAGAGTTCATAGACTGAAAGAGTTTGGTGATGAGCTGAGCAAGCTGACAGAACTAAGGGTGCTCCATATTGATGTACGGTACATTTTTGGTGAAAAACGGAAGGAAGCAGCCTTGGTGCAGTCTCTAAGCAAATTGCAGAAAATCGAAGTACTCCATCTTCATATGGGCGGAGGAATGCAAGTTCATTACTTGGGACAAGGGGGCAGTAATAAGCAGCGCCGGCATCATGTCATTGCTCCTGGTTCATTTCCCAAACTGCGCTTCATGAAAATGAATACCTGGCTGGTTTGTCAACCGGGTGCTATGCCACGGCTTAAATCTGTTGAACTGGACGTTCATGTGCGGGCTCTCAAGGATGCCAACTTTAACTTCCACGACTTCCGTAAATTGAGTTACCTCCGTTTTCTTGAGAAAGCTGATGTTTGCATCAGCTGTCCTGGAGCCAGGACGGAGGAGGCAGAGGAGGCCGAGGCAGCACTGAGACGCGCAGTCGAAAGCCATCCCAACCGTCCCAAGCTTATTCTTAACAGAGTTGGCCAATGTGTAGACGATAAGCAGGTACTGCTACTCTGCTTGCTAATAGTGTTTCTTTTTTTTCTGCGAGCTAGGCATCTCGCTGGCTTACGCGGTTCTCGATTGGCCGCACCACAACCACAAGTCATGCCATTGGAATTATTGAGACAAGCTACAAATGATTTCTCCGAGAAACAAAAGACTTGGCAGTGGGACATTTGGAACCGTATACAAGGCAAGTAAACCACAAGTATTGGTTAATTCAATGTAAAATACTACTCTCTCATTTTCAAATTATTAACATTTTGGCTATTCTAAATACATTAGTTTACTGTGTGTATAGATATAGTGTGTCTAAATGCATAATAAAAGGCTATGTATTAAAAAAAACCAAGCATCTTATAATTTGAGACAGACGGATCGAGACAAGCACCTCGACGCACAGGTCATTATATTGAAATATTTTTTTGACCGAACATTATATTGAAATATATAGTTGTGTTTTCTTTAAATTCTAGCAAACGTGTGGCACATAGGTAGGGATCAGACGCAACTCCAATCTATCCCGTGCACTACTTATCCACCATCAATTAATTACTACACATATTAGTAAAGATATCAGAGTGTATATCAATAAAGGTCGAGACGAAGAAAATTAGAGGGACACGCATGACAGTATATTTCTAGATCTATTCATCAAACAATATGTTGGGAGTGATGAGAAAATTTTAGTTTTGGTGACAATAAACAGACTCGATGTAATAAATTTCTATTTTGCTAATACAAAAATGCCATCAATGCCAAATGATGTTGGGATTTTGATTAGGGTGCCCTAAATGGCAAAGAGGTTGCCGTGAAACTGCTTCATTCAATGTCACAAAGACTCGATTATGAAGAGGAATTCATGAAGGAGTTCAAGAACCTTAGGAGACTCAACCATCGCAATATTGTACAACTATTTGGCTACTGCTATGAAACAAAAGAGTGTATGCGTAGAGTATGAAGGAAGGTCTGTTCTTGCTGATGAAATCTATAGAGCTCTCTGCTTTGAGTATATGTGCAATGGAAGTCTACAAGGCTACATTGACAGTAAGATGATGGTCTTATATGTTGTATATTGGCAATGCTGCTTATCATTACATTTTGTCCATCTCCCTTTTGTTTGTTTCTGTAGATGAAGTCCACAGATTAGACTGGCGGACATGCTACAAAATTATTAAGGGATTTGCACGGGTTTGAAATATCTTCATGAGGGATTGGAAACTCCTATGTACCATTTAGATCTAAAACCTGGAAATATATTACTTTCGACAAAAATATGGTGCCAAAAATTGCTGATTTTGGTTTTATCGAAGCTTGTCTGCGACAACAAAACTCAAGCCACATCAAGCTTTTTTGGAACAAAGTAACCTAATGCCTCTCTGAACTTTAATTTTCAAAATCAACTAAATCATGTTCTTTTTTTAACATTTTTGCCTCTACAAATTCTGTTGTCATGCAGAAGATACTGTCCTCCTGAATACATTGATCAGGGGCTTGTCTCCAATAAATTTGACATATTCAGCTTGGGTGTTGTAATGATAGAGATAATTGCTGGGTCTGAAGGCTATCGCAAACAAGCTGAAATGCCTTTCCAAGAATTCATGGAACATGTAAGATAAGTCCCTTATATGAAAGATCCCTGTATATATACAAAATGCTACTTTGTTACGCCTGACACATTTGATATATGACATATAATATGATACACTCATTTTGTGGATCAATCTCATAGGTACAAGAAAACTGGGGAAGAAGGCTACAGGCAACAAAAAAGGCTGTGCATCTGTAATGCATGAATGCCGTCAAGTGAAGAGATGCACTGAAATAGGGCTACGATGTGTCAGTGCTGACCGAAACAAAACAAAAGGCCTAACATTGGCGATATCACAAGTTGGCTGAACAGAATAGAAAAATAAGAAATTGGCCACGACTTGTACCTCACAAAACGAGATATGTCAGTGCTATGAGAGCCCAGGGTTGCGGCCATTGCTGGCCGGAGTTACACGATCAAAAGGGGTGGTAGCAGGGGTTACAACAGCTCAAAAGCACTCCAGAAAGCATATAGGGAGTTCTTGTAGGGGCAAAGAAGTTGCGCTGACCAGCAAGTCGCAATACCAGGAGTCCTTCGCGCCCGTCATGGCCGGAGTGACCTTCGTGGATTACGGCGATTTGGAGGCGGCAAAGAAGTTCATACAGTCCGGCAGGGTCGCTGCTGTCAGCTGTCTTCGTCGAACCCGTGCAGGGTGAGGGTGGTATTCACAGTGCCACCCAGGAGTTCTTGCAGGGGCTGAGGGAGGCCTGTGACGAGGCGGGAGCCCTCTTGGTGTTTGATGAGGTATGGTGTACTCTGCTTCAACTCTGTTCTCTTCATATTGAGAACCCCATGACACATTTGTGATTCGGCTTACTATTTGGATTTTTGGAGTGATAGATAGACTAGGGCCAATGGCCCTTGGAAGAGATTTTGGAATCAAATAATTACATGCCGGATCAACTGATGCTAGCTGTTCTGAGAGCAAGTGGCTTTATTGGATATCATTTGCGGTCAATTTACAAGATGGTCTGAGAATAAGAAATCACAATTGTATTCTTCAGCATATCTATGTCGCGGAATAACAATCCTCCTCTAAGCGCAAGCAACCTCTCCTGCTTAAAAAAAGGTGGAGAGCCATGTCTCACTCTCAGTTCTGCTGCGAAAGCCTCGCAAGCACTCCGACCATGGGCGCGACGGTGACGGTGGACGGCTCGGTCTGCTGGTAATTCCGGCGGGAATCGTCGTACCGGTCGCTGCCATCGGGCCCTCCGACGATGGCGCCGACGAGCACGTTGGGGTTGGGCGCGTCCCTGCTGTAGAAGCCGAACCCTCCCTTGCAGGTGATCTTGCCGGGGCTGGACTTGATGGACGGCACCGACGCGCCGCGGTGGTGCACCTGCTCCGGAAACCGCGCGCCGTACCCGACCATGTAGCTCATCCTCTCCGGGTTGACGCCGAGGATGTAGTCCGCCTGGGACCGCGCGAACGCCAGCAGCTGCGACGGCGGCAGCGTCACCCCGCCGCACTGAAGCGAGGCCGCGCCCGCGGCCGCCGCCAGGTGGTTCTAAGGACCTTTAGTAAAAGACCTGAAAAAGTGCCACCATTTGGTTTCCTAAGGACTTTTAGGGATTTTTTTAAGCCCCAATGCAAAAAAATCCATAGAACCAAACACCACCTATAAATGGCACGATAGTATAAATACCCTCTGAGCAGACGAGAGCATTCTCTTTTTTTTGTGAACAATATTTTCTCTTTTTTGTGAACAATATTTCTCTTTTTATTTAGGGACTGTTTGATTCCCTCTTTTTGCTATAATTTTTGGCATTTTATTCCATATTTTGGCATATGCATCTAAACACCATGGCAAATAAAAAGTAAAACTTTGGGTCCAAAAAATTTTGGCATTTGGGACTCTAGATGCCCAAAACTTTCCATTTCAAAAAAATATCCCCCATATGGCAAAATTTTAACCATGCTTCTAAAGACCCATGCAAAAAAACTTTTGGAGCAAAAACTTCTGGCACCCAAATGGCAATTAAACACACCATTAGTTGCTTCCCAATCCTATTCTAAATATTCTTTTTGTACATTTATGGAGATAGATATTTTCTTAGTTGCCGGCGAGGCGAGTTGCGTCTCGAGAAACCCCGGAGACCACCATTACCACCATCGTTGTATCCAGTTACAATTCGATTACTCCTCTCGTTTTCAAATTGTAGTTCACTTTGGCTTTTCTAGATTCATTTCTTTTACTATGTATGCAGGCGTAGTGTATAACTAGGTGCATAACAAAAATCAATGTATCTAGAAAAGCCAAAGTGAACTACAATTTAGAACGGAGGAAGTACTAAAGTTGACCTTGTAGCAACTGTAAGTGTTGCAATAGAGAAAAGAAGAGATGTAGATGTAGATAGAAGAGAAGACATAGATATTTAGGTGTAGACAACTAGAGATATGAATGGCTGTACAAAAGTAGAAGTAGAACCCCACTCTAACAAAGTAGAATTACAACTTCTCTCTGCTGTAATCTCGACGCTTTGGCATCCACCAACACTAGCGAGCTGATCTACACATTGTAGCCGTCTGTCACGCAAGCGATTCTGAGCCACCATTGCCAAAAGCAAGAGCATCCGGAGATGCCGGGAATGGACGGCGCTTCTCCCGTGGCTGGAGCTGGACGGGAGGCTGCTGCTGCTGCTGATTCTTCCGCCAGGAAGAAGGTGGACGTGGCGGTGACGGTGAGCGCGCAGGCCGCGGCGCATGGCGATCAAGCTCTTCACGTGCAGGAGACCGACATTCCGTACTGCATCGCATGTAGCGTGCCGTCGTCGCCGTCTGGGTTTCACCTCGGCGCGTGCACGTCCGTCTACCGCGACGGCGACGTCGTGCGCATGGCGATAATCAGCCTCGGTGAGGAGCCGGCGCGGGACCGCCGGTTTGATCACCTGAAGACCTTCTCCAGCGGCAGCCGCGTCGAGCACCAGCTCTCCACCCTTCACCCTCCTCCGGCAGAGATCGAGGTCGTCACAGACTCGAAGATCTCCGCGGAGAAGGAGAAGACCGGCGACGGCGACAACGAGAACGATGAGGTCCCCAGCGCCGACCGATATTTCTCCGCCCTGCAAGGACCGGAGCTGGAGACGCTTCGAGCGATGTCGACGCTGCCCGACGACGAGACGTGGCCGTTCCTGCTCCGGTTCCCGGTGAGCGCGTTCGGGATGTGCCTGGGCATCAGCAGCCAGGCGATGCTGTGGAAGTCGCTGCAGTCGGAGCCCTCCATGGCGTTCCTCCACGTGAGCCCGGCGGTGAACCAGGCGCTCTGGTGGGTCGCCGTGGCGCTCACGACCTTCGTCTCCGTCGTCTACCTGCTCAAGACGGCGTTCTACTTCGAGGCCGTCCGCCGCGAGTTCTGCAACCCGATCCGCGTCAACTTCTTCTTCGCGCCGTGGGTCGCCTGCCTTTTCCTCGTCAAGGGCCTGCCGGAGCCGGTGGCAGCGATCCACGACGGCCACGTCGTCTGGTACGTGCTCATGACCCCGATCCTGCTGCTGGACCTCAAGATCTACGGCCAGTGGATGTCTGGCGGCGAGCGGCGGCTGTCCAAGGTGGCGAACCCGACGAGCCACCTGGCCATCGTCGGCAACTTCGTCGGCGCGCTGCTGGGAGCACTGGTGGGGCTCCACGAGGCGCCCCTGTTCTTCTTCGCCGTCGGCGCGGCGCACTACGCCGTGCTGTTCGTGACGCTATACCAGTGGCTCGACACCAACGACGTGATATCGCGGCTCCCCAGGAGCTCCACCCGGTGTTCTTCCTCTTCGTCGCCGTGCCCAGCGTCGCCGCCATGGCGTGGGCGAGGATCTCCGGCGAGTTCGGCGCCGGCGCCAAGATCCCCTACTTCGTCTCCCTCTTCCTCTTCATGTCGCTGGTGGTTCGGATCAACGTGTTCTTCAGAGGAGTCAGGTTCTCGCTGGCGTGGTGGGCCTACACGTTCCCGATGACGAGCGTCGCCATCGCCACCACCATGTATGCGTCGTCGGTGAACAGCTTGGTCAGCCGGGCGCTGGCGATCGGGCTCGCCGGGATCGCGTCCGTCACCGTCACCGGTGTGCTGGTGGCAACCATGTACCACGCCTTCGTGCGCAGGGACCTGTTTCCCAACGATGTGTCCATTGCCATCATGCAGAGGCGGCCCAACAAGCCCAAGCACGCAGTGGCTAAATTGGCCCGCTGCATCCTTTGAGCTCAGTTTCTACTCGCGTAGCCAGATTGTTTTTTATTACTTCTATCTATAATAAATGGGAACGCGATAAATTTGTTTTTTTTTTGTCATGGTTGTTATACTTCTAGTTCTACTTCCTCCATTTCAAATTACAGAATGCTTTGTTTTTTCTACAAACATAGCATTTGTCTTTTGCATTTAGATATATACTATGTATATATTTGTCTGTTTCTACATACATAGAAAAAAATAATGGGTATTCTCAGTAACGTGAATAAGGTGACAAAAATTTCTAGAACAATAACATGAATAACGGGACATTTTTTGACCTTTGCAACAAACAGCATCTCATGACTGAGCAAAGAAGTTCGTGTTGGAATTTATGTCTTATATGGGCTTGGCCCAGTACAAAATCCAGAAATTCCTAATAAATCTCAAAGACCCATTTATAAATATTGAAAGGAGGGAGCAGTGAAATCTTTTTAGTACCACATTGCTAGTGGGCGTGGGGAGTTATTTAAGTTGTTCCTACCTTCTTAAGTCTAGTGTAAAAAGGAGAAAGGGAACTCCACACACGCGAGCTCACCTTGCCTCGGCGAAAGACGCGGGTGCACGACATTGCACTTGAATGGTCCGTTGAAATCTGGCTCCCTCTCCCTTGCGGGTGTGCGGTTTTGGTCTTTTGGTTTGTAGAGTTCTAAACGAATCTGAACAGCAGAGTCCTAGCTTTAGATCGTACCTAGGGTTTTGTCTCTTCTTCTGGCTGCGCCGCCGTCGCCAAGTCTCGGCCCAATCGTTCGCGTGCACCAGCGACCCGGGCGGCAGTCTCGAACAACAGAGTCCTAGGTTTAGATCGTACCTTGGGTTTTGCCTCTTCATTTCGCTGCTGCGCCGCTGTCGCCAAGTCCCAGCCCGATCGTTTGCGTGCACCGGCGGGGGCGAGCAAGTCTCCGAACCGTCGTCTTTGCGATCCTACACGGGGAAGGCGAATAATGTTTTTGGGAAGCGCTCTTCGCGCGACTACTCCCGATCTTCGTCATGGCTCGTCTTTCGAGAAAGACACGTGGAGGACCATCTCGTCGTCGTCTTCATCGTCAACTTCTTTGACTTCTTCCGACACCACTGATCGGCGACAACGACAGCGACTTGGAGGACCTCGGCCGCTTTCGGGGAACCTCTCCATCACGTTGTCCTCAACATCAAACATGTATTCCCAAGATCAATCTTTGTGTTAGTCATGTTCAATCTATCCAGTCTATACGGTGTGATAGTAGTGCTTACACTGTTGCTATGATCATGCTATGCTATTTGCTATTGAATCATGTTATGATCCGTGATATACTTTTATGATATGCTAGTATGATTCACATGCTTTATCTACGAGATCTGTTTATCATGATTTATATTATGGAATTAATCTGAAAATTGACTACTATTTCAATAGTTACATTTGCCGACGCAGCCGCTCGGCCACGAACATGATGTTTCAATAACGGAGTTGAAGCGGTATGATAGTACTCCATCCATCCCGAGAAAACATGTAACTATGAGAAGCGTGTCAATCAAACTTTCTCAACTTTGACTATGTTTGTAAAAATACGTGCAACATTTATATCTCTAAATAAATTTATTAAAAAACTAGACTTAAAAGATCTTTTCCGATGATACTAATTACTTAGTATAAATATTTATATATTTTAATATATAATTACCGGCCGTTTGAAAATGTTGACTTCTCGGAAAGCGAGGATCGCATGTTTTTGGGACAGAGGGAGTATTAATTTTATCTCTTCCCTCTATATAACATTGCTATATATAAGGGTGTCTCAACATAAATGGAGAGTAGGGGGCAAAAGCCACCCCACCCCAACCCCAGACACAATATGTTCATAGATATGTCACACGCACCTGAAAAAGTCTCATTCAAAAATGATTCAATAATTGATCAGAGAAACAAAATCGACTCGACAAAAATTAAAGGAAAAAAGAACGTGGAACTTGTTTATAATTGGCGATGTAGATATCGCCGCAAAAACCACAAACATGAGGTTGGTAGCTGGTAATTCCTTTAATCGGAAACGTCAAGTTTTGTCTCCATAAATCAATGAATCAAAAGAAAGAATCGTGAACTTCCGGTAAACATTAGCAATTTTAATGCAAAAAGTAATAATTCAGTTGTCATCGAATGTGATCAGTAGGCAGCAGCTGATTTACATAGAAATGTCAGTGTGTTTTCTTTTCTCAAAGGAGAACATTATTCGGGCTTGCTCTTTGCTCCAATATTGTGTGCTAATTAGCCAACCACATAGAGAGGATACATCTAAACAAATGAGGGGTCAAAACAAGTGTTAGTAGCATCAACACAATACAACTTTGTGCCACTGCATCCCAATTCCTAGATTAAAGATTTGACCAATTAGAATAACAATTTGAATCATAGCTATTGTACGTTAAATGTAAAGGAACAGTTGTACTTGTATATATCTCGCTTCATCAGCCGGATGTAATGCACTCAATTGCATGGCAATATTAAGGAAGAATGGTATTGTATAAAAATTAATATACCAGAGCACTAAGTGAGAGGATCTGTGTTCTGGATCGTTGAAGGGGCAGGAGCGGTGGACTCATGATTGGGGTGCAACCTCGGTCGGGGGCTACAATTTTAGGGAGCAAGTCTTCAGATACCCAACCCAACAAATCCCCCTCGACAACACAGCTCACAAGTGTTCGTAGCCCTATGAGCACCCCTTCTCGTCCGCGTGGAAGTTGGGCATCGGTGTCCGATGACTCCTGCTCGGCCGCTCCAGTGCAACCCTCCGAGGTGCAAACGGTGGCGAGCCCCCCCTGAGGCAGCGAGGCTCCCAGTCGGCCTCTTGGCCTTCTCCAGCGGCACTTTGGCCCCTGTTTGGATGTAATAGTACATCTAAACACCCTGCTCCCTCTGTCCAACAAAGAAACGCTAATTCTTTTGGCGTTTCAAAATCTAATTTGGTCATTCGCCTTATTTGAATAATTTATATAAATATTACTAATTTTGTTATGATTTACTAGATCTATAATAATAACTAATTTATTTTAAAATTTACACAAATATTTTAAATAAGATGAATGGTCAAATTAGATTTTGAAAAGTTAAAGAATTGTATTTTTGTTGGACTGAGGGAACCTAACTAATTAGCAGCTAAAAGGCATCCAAGCTATTGTAAAGCAACTAGCCCCATTAGTTGTTGCAACGTAGATAATCCCATTAACTAGCTAAAATTTTAGCGGAAGGGCATCCAAACAGGGCAACAGGTCCTTTGTAGCGCACATCTATGTGCTCAGCATGCATCGGCTGTCTTAGGAAATTTTGTTTGGCATCTATGTACCTTCTACTCTAGTTTATTGCAGACGACTCGAGTCTGCAGTCTGACTGATTACTTGAGTAATGAAGCTTTGTTTGTTAAAAAAATGGGTATAATTGTAGTACTGTTGCTTCTTTGACGCCCATCGAAACCCGGTGATAATAAAGACGTGTAACCAAACTTGTGATACACGCACGCGCACGAATCTTGCATTGGAAAACCCGAATAATACAGAATATCTTCTCAATCCTCATCGATGAACCCAACATGAATGCACATGACAATAGGCTAAAGTACACTACAACTCTCTGCAAATGTCCTAATCAAGAAAATGACCATTCGATTTTCCGCAAAGTGGAGACAAAAGCAGCTGAGCTGATCATGAGCGTCCTCTCGTGCTCGCCAAGCATTATTCCACAATTTCTTATATATTCTGCCGCTCTCGGTTAGGCCATGGCTTTCATCAGCGATGATGTAACGCTCCTCCTAGCAATTGTTTATGCCGTCGTTTTGCCTTGCAAGGACTCCCATCCAACGGTGGTGTTGAGAGGCGAGCTGTTTTCTAGCTAGCTGGTTTGAAATGTGTGTGTTCTGGCCAGGTTGTGCTTGGGTTAGGTTAGTGGGATTACATTCGGAAAATTTAAAGGTGCCCGTCAGTTGTGAGCTTGGCACTTCCATCAACCCAAGAAATTTGCTATGTGCACCGCGGAAAATAACAAAGCTGGAAGCAGCTGAGCTGACAATGGAACATGCCACAGTGTGATGCGTTAGCACGTTTTATTTGCAGGAAGGCTACTTGAAAATTTGGGAAAATTTAGGTAATGTTCAAGTGCATTAACAACTCAACATGTTTGAGCACATGCAGATCATGTCGCTAGCAAAGTGTTTTAATTTCTTTCCTTAAGAAAACACTAAGCTATAATATAATGTTTTTCAATCATTGACTCACTAATTTGGACACTACTATAAAACGTATTCATCAGTGTTTTACAAATGATGGATTATTTGTTGGCCATTAAATATAGATTTTTCTAGAAAAAAAAGACAAACATTAGGTATTAACTATAGGATTAGGACACATCTTTGTGAAATATGAAACAAACATGTTTGTGGGTAATCAAATGATTATTATGGCAGTAATAAGGAGATGCTAAAGATAAAAAGACAGAAATTAACAATTTAAGGGGTAGAAAAGAAAATATATACCGTTAAACTATGGAAGTGGGAGATGTAAATGTAGGTTCAACAACTTAAGTAAGAGAAATTGAGCAGCTTAAGGGCTATATATGATGGTGCCTTAAGGCCGAAGCTTGTTCTCACCCACTTGTTGCTTTAAAAGCATAGTTGAAGCCGAAATTGAAAGGCTGCGTAGCCTGAAAAATAAATAATTTAGAATGTAGGGACCGGACAAGCCATATCTCCTTCCTCGTTTCAAATACATTTACAGATACTGAGGATAAGGTAAATGGTGAGCTAGGTGATGGGAGAGGTGATCATGCTGCTAACATTTGTCTGGTATTTGCACGGTGGAGGAGGACAAGATGCATATTGCATTTTCCAGGGAAGTGCATCTTCTGGTTAGAAACGTAACTTAGGTTTGCAATGCATAAAAATATATTATCCTAATTTAAAAATAGTTATTAGTTATAAAAATTACTATCACAAACATCTAGCTAGTAGTATCAATGTCTATAAGATTTTGGATATTGTTAATGTAACTTTATTAGAAATATTTGACTTAGAAAGTTGTTAACAAAATGGTACAACTAACCCTACTCCCTAGTATGAAGTTTGTTGTTTTTGACTTTTAAACTTCATGTTTGTGCTCGTCTTTTTTTCAAAATACTTATGCAAATAATAAAATAAATTAATCAATAATCAAGTATCTTTATTGATAAAATAAGTCAAAAAATAAATTATATTGGTGCAAAAAATTTTTGAATAAGATGAATCATCGAAAAAAAGATAGAATGAAATCAAGGGGTGACAAACTCAAATGGCGGAGGGAGTAGACTTGAAGTAAAAGGAGTAATGGCTACTACAGGTGAAACAAGGAAAGTAGCCTAGGGAAAAAAGAAGAAAGAAAGGAAGGAGCATTGTAGAAAAGACATAGACCAAACAAGCCGAATCTAAGGCCCTGTTTGGTTAATTAGTTTTTTAGTCTTAGGACTTTTAGAAGAAAAAAAAAATCCCTCCATGAGGTACTTGCATGGATTTTTAGGAAAAAAGTCCTAAAAAATCTATCCCTATTTGGTTCCTAGGGACTTTTAGGTATTTTTTTTTAAAAGTGCCAACAAAAAAAGTCCATGGGACCAAACACCCCCAAGTAAAGACATAAATGATTATAATTTTTTCTATGAAATTGATCAAACTTAGAAAACTTTACCTTATCCAAAATCTAGAATTAATTTTTTAAGGCTAATCTCTCGTGGGAGTTTCATTTTACATTTAAATAGATTGCCACATAAACACTTTTGATGACATGACACTTTGTATTTAATCGGAGAAAGAAGAAATAAGTGTCATCTAGATAAAACTCTCTCGATATGATTACCAACTATGTATGAGTCATGAAATTAAATGCTATAAAAGCGGTGACAAGTAGCATTGAGAGTGAGAGTTCATCCAAATTTCATTATTTTGTAAATAACGCAATGAAACTTAGCACTGACTGGCCCAACGGAGCATTTTCGTTTTGGTCCCTGAAATACCAAACACTCTCAAGTGACTAAAGTAGTTTAGTCTCCTTTAATTCTAGGGTGACTAAATGTGTTTAGGACATATAAACCAAACAAGCCAAATCTAAATAGAGACACAAATGACGATTCTTTTTTCTATGAAAATTTTACTTATCCAAAATCTGGAATTATCTTTTTATGGAGCAAGGATTTTTGGATGTATAATAAGGACATGACAAGAACAAGACGGCATGTGGATGTGGGTGTGGCTTTTGACAGTGGTCCATTGGTGGGTCGCGGCAGTGAGCAGTGAGGAGGTCCCATGCCGCCGTGTCATCCAATACCAGCGGCCGGAGCCTCGTCACCCGTCGGTGGCCATGTACTATACCAACATGCGAATCAGGCAGCACGGCTGTTTCTGCTGACTTTGCCGGGGACCGAATCGTTCAGCCCACGTTGATACTCCTACGGCAGATCCATCTGTCCGTGACCAAACAACCCCAACTGCTCACGAGAACGCAAAACCACGGGCACAGCTGCGAGTGCCAAACTGTACTCGTGTGTGGATTCTCGTGACTCCTTGTATGCCATGCCACCCAAGAGATACTAGTTTCAAGGTGAATCTAGAAGAAGAATATCCCTAACCCTAATGCTCCTAGTCCTAGTAGATATTATCAAGAAGGGATCACCGTCCAGTCAAATTAACATTTATGTCAACACCTAATTCATTTTTTCTCCCCAGACTTTTACCAACCAACTCGCTGTTATTTGTCTTTCCATGGAGCTGATTTGGTAATCTCCCTCCCACACTAGGAGTAGCCGAGGTCAGTTTGGTCAAAATATCTTCTTTCAACAACAAAAAAGGAGCCCTTTGCTATGTTTGTGCAGCATCAGTGGGCAAATTAATTAATCAAATTAATCCGCTTCCTTCATGAGTCCACTTTCAATTGGAATGTTAATTAACAAACAAAATGTTAAATCTATATCTGAAGTAGTAGTTTACAAGGAAGGTTCCATTTCCATGGGCACCACACCACCCTGGTATTCTGGGAAGGAGAAGAATAAATCAGAGGTAGTTTTTTTTTTAGACCGGCTTTTTTTTTCTTATCGGAAAGAAGATAGTTTCAAGAAGATGAATCCACGAGTCACGAGTCAGAAAAGTTTATCTAGAAGAAGAATATCCCTAATCCTCCTAGCTCGTAGATATTATCAAAAGAAGAAGGGATCAGCAGCATCACACCGTGCAGTCAAATTAACATTTATGTCTACACCTAATTCATCAAAAACATATTTCTCCCCAAACATCCACCAACCATCTCCCACAGTTAGCCGAGGTTGGTTTGGTCAAAAACATGTCCTCCCATCTTTTTTGCCGAGAGGAAGAAAAAAGAGCCCTTTGCTTTGTGCATCATCATCAGTGAGCAAATTAATCAAATCAAATTAATCCCTCCGCGGTTGTTTTCGACACGGCTTGTTGTTAAATTAATCAACCGCTCTCAGGAGGGCGCCTTCCTACCGGCTTCTTCTCTTGTAACCCGGGGTGGGTGGATAGACACGGCTTTGTGTGTATTCCAAACAAAATGGTGGGCAAATTTGGTACGATAAAAATAAAAACAGGGGCACTTTTGGAAGAATTTTTTTAATGACCTGGACCAGCTGGGAACCCGGGGCAGCCAGCGGGTCACCGTCGACCAATCCGCGTCGTTGGGTCAGTGGGCCGCCTCATTTGCATTCTTCTCGTTTGGTCCCTCAGTGAACACATAATTACCTGACCGTGGTTGTTTTTCTTTATGGAACACAAAAATCAAGTTGTTCTCCTGGAAATTTTTTAGTGAACTTACTACTACTCAAAAAAGGTGTTGCCATCTATTGTACTTACTGATAAAAATAGCGCGCTATAGCGGTTAAATAGCGCTAATAGCGGCGAGAAGAAGAATTGTGTTATGTCAAATAGCGCTAATAACGCCGCTATTACGTTTTGGGCCAACCTCTCGCTAAACTCTATAGCCCGCGACTTTTTTTCATGGATTGTACTATAAAAATTCTAATTAATCATATTAATATTTATATAATGGCATCTTCGCTTCATAATTAAGCTCTATCTATCAGCTTGTTGTTATTGTTCCTGTAACTATAGCTAGCTTGCCGTAAAACACTTAACATAAAAGGAATGTTTCGTATAGCTTAAAGCTATCAATGTTGTTGCTATAACAACTTTTTATCCACCGCCAAGCCTCTATTAGTTTAAATCGAAAACATGCAGTTGTACACAATTGAAACTCTAACAATTGTACCTTAAATTTATGAATTCTTTTTCGGCAGACGCAATGGTGGCAGGCAGTGTTACACCTAAATATGAGGAGTACACGAAACTTAAGCCGTAAGTAAAGTTCCAAAAGCAATCTTTTCAAAAAAAAAAAAAAGTTCCAAAAGTGGTCCATGTCCTTTCTTACAAATTCCAACACCATGAGGTGCCAAGCTGCAAAAGTGCAGATGAGATAAACTTGTGGCGGACCCGTGGGCAAGCTGGCTGGCATCCAGAAAGAATATGCCGTCCACCTTCCCCTACCCCTAAAATCCCGAAACTACCCTTCGTTCCAGCTATAAATAACCCCGTCGGGAGACGTTCGAAACCTTCCCCGATTCCACAAGCTTCTGGTGATCTATTTGCAATAGAGCCCCTGGGTCGCCATTGCAATCTTTCTCTCAGCTAAGTCCCTGCTCCCTCTCTTTTTCTTGCATTCAGGTCCTCGTGTAGCTCCCTTTTTCCCTTCATTCAGGTCCCGTAGTCCTCCTTGAAGGAATTCCTCCTTGCAGCCAGGCCCCTTGCCTTTCTCGAATTCTTGTTCCCCAAGTCCTTCCTGTCCCGTGTAGATCCATCCATCCATCCGGGGAGAAGAGCACCGGTCGCCGGCCCCCATGTTTACCCACCAGTTTCTCTAACGGCCGCCGTCCTCCGATGAAGTTGAGCGTGCTCCGTATCCGCCGTTCCCACTCCTTCTCCGTCGCCTTCCTCTACTGGTTCTACGTCTTCTCATGAACGCCTCGCCCCCTCTCCCAAGAAATCCACCTGCTGATCCCTTGTTTTTGTTAGATAGATAGATCTCTCTTAGTTTCTTCTTGAATCTTTCGGCCTTTTTCCCCTTCCTTCGACCTCTTCTCAAAAAAAAAAGTTCTGAGCCTGTCCAATCCACCAAGAACCAAGAAGGAAGGAGAACCAACCCACACCATCCGGCGAGAACATGTCGTCGTCACGCCGGAGCTCGAGCCCCGACAGCAACAACACCGACGCGAGCGGCGGTGTGGCCGTGGACGAGCGGAAGCGGAAGCGTATGCTGTCGAACAGGGGAGTCGGCGCGCCGGTCCCGCGCCAAGAAGCAGCAGCGGCTGGAGGAGCTGGTGGCGGAGGTGGCCCGGCTGCAGGCGGAGAACGCGGCGACGGAGTCGCGCATCGCGGCGTTCGAGCGCGAGTTCGCCAAGGTGGACGGCGAGAACGCCGTGCTGCGCGCCCGCCACGGGGAGCTGGCCGGCCGGCTCGAGTCGCTTGGCGGTGTCCTCGAGGTGCTCCAGATGGCTGGCGCCGCCGTCGACATCCCCGAGATGGTCACTGATGACCCCATGCTCCGCCCCTGGCAGCCGTCGTTCCCACCGATGCAGCAGCCCATCGGGTTCTGAGGCCGGAGCCGGTCAAGACATGGCCGTGGCGCCATGGTCAGTGTGGTCACCTACTGCTGCTATCTACTACTCCTATATGCCTATGTGTCTCTGCAGCAGCCTGATTGCTGCTTATCTGTTTCTCTTATTAATCATCATGGTTTGCTTCTTGTCAGTGTTAATCTAGACTACTATTAAGTACTGAGTTTGTCGTGTGTGCTTCTGAACAAAACTTGTGGTGAATGTGGTAGCAATGTGCTCTGGTGGTGAGACATTTTCAAAGATGTAAAAGTGTGCTGGAGAACATCATCGTTCACCCCTATATATATGTGTTTTTTTATAGATAATGTTTTTTAGATAATGTGTTATATAGGTATTTGTATGTGAATGCTTGCATCACAAATCTTTGAGCTTTTCTGTTGATTTGCCCCTGTGATTGAATCCTGTGAGATGATGAAATCCATCCAATTCGTGAGCATCCCAGATGATGAAATCCATCCAATTCGTGAGCATCCCAAATCTGAGCTTTTCTGTTGATTTGTCCCTGTGATTGAATCCTGTGAGATGATGAAATCCATCCAATTCGTGAGCTCCCTCTTGCTGCTGGACGTGCACACACATGAATCTCATGGTTTGACTGCTGACGACCTGAGCATTTTGGTGAATTCGCTGCAATGGAACTCAGAATGTTGGTGAATGTAATGAGATGGAAATTTCGGAACAGAGGGAACGAACACTTACTCGGATTAACTACCAATAAAATGTTGACAATTTAAAACTGGAGAAAAAATCTACGGGTGTGTTTGGTTGTGGTGCCCATACTAGCATGGCTAGGCGATTCTTTTAGCCTGGTAGGAAACCACTAACAAACGAAACGCCGCATGTGTTTGTTGACATTTAGCCGCAATGTGTTTGATTTTGAATGCTGACAATTTGTTTTGTAATTTTCTAATTTGCAACATTATAAGCGGTTAAGAAATTGGGTGTTTGTTCTTTTAGGTAGCTTGATTTAGTTACGGTCAGATCTGATAAGATCATTAAATGGATGAAGCTGACGAGTTCTTATAATTTTTTTGGGACATTTTATCGAACATTTCTGGTGGGCATGCTTATAATTTGCCATGGTGCGTGTCTCGGTCGTAATAATTTTTCGGCGCGCCGTCGCCGTATCCTCAAAGCACATGGACAGTCATCCATTCGATCATCCTGCAGCCAACAAATGCAATAATATTCGAGCACGAGCTGCCGCTGGTGGTCATTGGTATCCGCATTTAGTAATAATAATATGGGGCGCGGCCGGTATATGTGTGGACGGCGACGACCCGTTGACTCCAACACCCCGACGACATTTGTTGGATCAAGGGCGTGGCGGTTTTTTTTTTACGGCAGCGATTATGGAAACATGCAGCAGTGGATTTATTATGGGGATTACAACAAGGTTGATTGGAATTGGGTTCTCTTAATGGAAGCTTACAGGATTGTCGGTTTAGGGCAGTTAATATATATATATATATATATAATATATATATATATATAAATTTGAAATTATAATTTTGGAATTAATTATTTAAGTTGGATTAATGAAAATGGAATGTCCTTTTAAAGAGTTTGGGGTGTAAGTAGATTTTTTTTTTTTCACGCATCTTGTATTTTACTGTTCCCAACGGGTATTACTGTTCAAGGGTTTTTTATTGTTCACTAAACGGGTATTTACTGTTTATGCTAGCGGATATTTACTATTCGCTAACGGGTATTACTGTTTATTCTAACGGGTTTATTACTGTTCACTACGGGTATTACTGTTCAGGCTAGCGGCATTTACTGTTTGCTAACGGATTTTTACTGTTTGTGCTATCGGGTATTTTACTGTTAAGCTACTTGGGTATTTGCTATTCATAAGCACTGTTCATAGCACTGTTGAACTACAGTGATATCCTTCCTCAGGATTATAAGAGTTATATAGATGAAGCACATGGGGACAGATAACAAGCATACGAAAGAAAGCCACGCACGCAAATTAGACAGCACCTTGTGGTTTGTGAGCAGCAAGACAGCCACGCACACCACTACAAGGCGTATAACTCGTTTAAGCATGTTCATTAGCTAAAACTATCGCCGCACCGCACCTTGTTGAATCATATCGCACACTGTACAGTCTTGGTCTTGGTCATTAAAATCCTGTCGATTTCAGCTAGTAACGCAAAATGATCCATTGAAGCATACACAATCAAATCATTATAAAAAAAGAAAATTTTTAAAAATACGCAGGCCAGGCCACGATTTGGCCTCATCTCTAACAAGCATACACCACAAATTAAATGGAACCAGGGAGGGGCTGCAAGAAAAGATTTCGTCTTCTGTTCAAGTGTTGATTGGATGATATGGTCTGCACACACCAATGAAACCAGAGGCCGGAAAAAGCCGGCGATAGTTGCTCAAACTTGACTCTGCAAAGGCCTGTAAATTGAGGATGGCATGTTCACAGTTTTGAGAGCAAGAGGGTTCAGTGAAATTTGGATGAAATGGATGGAGGACCTGCATCAAGGACATGGGCACGCAGAACATTTGCCTACTGCATCTCGACCCTCAAAGGGTGGTGACGTTACTCCCACTATATCAGGTGAGGCGATCACTTCAGTGCAGCTGGGAGACCCTGCTCTTTCTGGATGGATGGACGGGGCTGGCCATGCTGATATCTGTCCACCGCTTTTTAGTCACTGCACAAGCAAAAGATGCAACGGTGCATCAAGTAATTCAATCAGGTCTCAACCTATATACTGGTGAGACTCTCTGACAGAAGAATGCAAGAGCACAGTTTCTGGTGCAAAGATGACATTGGTGTCAAGTTTTTGAAGCCTCAAGACAAGGCAAAAACCTCACCAACATCACGGTCAGCAGCCATGGCATTTTGATCTCCTCGGTCTGTCCACAGGAAGGGAATGGATTGGTAATAAGCCGTAAAGTTTTTGTGGTGGAAGAGGTTAATTGGCGTGATGAAATATAGAGGTTTGGATGGCAACCGGAGATGGAGCATGCTGCGGTGCTCTGCTCGGCTTTCTTTGGGAAGAACGGATCAAGAACCATTCACATTGAACGGTTCCATCACCACTCACCAATCACCTGCAATATGAACAAATGCAAATACAGTAATATCAATATCAAATAAACCACCTGGGGACAGATAACAATCATACGCTCAATCACCAAGCATCACCACGCACGCAAATTCAGACAGCACCCTTCTTCCGGTTCCTCTGGTTTGTGAGCAGCAAGACAGCCACGCACGCACACTGCACCCCCACCATTACCAGTCTTCGTCTTGGTCATTATCCTGTCGATTTCAGCTAGTAACGCAAAATGATCCATACAAACATAATGCACAATCAAATCATTATAAGGACAAAAATTAATAATATACGTAGGCCAGGCCATGATTTGGCCTCATCTCTAACAAGCATACACCACAAATTAAATTAAATTAAATTAGGGGCTGCAACAAAAGATTCGTCCTCTGTTCAAGTGTTGATTGGATGACGCGGTGCGCACTCTGTGATTTCAGTTTGATGTCAGTGAGAGCTCTTGAGATATCGTTTTTACATATATGATTCTCAAAATGATGGAGTTATGAGGTTATGCCTAGGGGTGCAAATTAGAGTTAATTAGGTGCCCCTTCTTTAGTTTAATTATTATTTGTATTCAAATTTTTGAAGAAGTAAAAATAATTTAACTAAAAGAGGGTCGGAGGGGCGGAGGGGTACTAAAGGTTACCCCTTTGCATTATGCCCTCTAAAACATGGAGAGAATCAGCCGGTCTTTGAAATTCCTTGGCACCAATCCTACCACCCAATGATACCGACACTAATTTTCTTCATTTCATTGTTTTTTATTTTTTTTTTTTTGCCCCTTCATCACAGTTCTTTGTGACTGTCTTCATTCCTCACTCCTCACAGGTCCTTTTTCTTTTTTTTTTTTTTTTTGAGAAAATTTTTTTGTGCAAATTCCATCGTTTTTTAGAAGGAATATACAGGCCCCATGGATGGACTTGGGCCTTGCAATTTCTGGTTCACGAGCCCAAAATTAGATGCTAGCACGCATTCAAGGCCCAGTCCGTGATGGGCCAAGCACGGGCATTTTTTTTATCCTAAAGCCCCATCCATATTGAGTGCCTCGTCCGTCAAACCCTAGAACCGGAACAAGTCGTCGTCAACCAATTCAGGAGTGTCCTTATCCTCTTGGTCTGCTGATCGACACCAAGACAAGGAAGCAGATCATGAAACGGCAACTCTCTGCTCCGATCCAGTCGTCGCATCGCATACATATCCGAGCCGCGGCAGCAGCACAAATTTCTCTCTCCAACCTCCAACGCTTGCATTTGCAGCCAAGTTGGACACAGCACGACAGTGACAGCATCAGATGCTTGCACACAGAAAACACTGCATTCGTCGTCACTGTCTCAGTGCATACATGAACCAAGTAGTAACGAAATCCGTTACTGCATCAGATACTTGCACACAGAAAACACTGCATTCTATCACTTTTGATTCCCAATTCCCAGTAATTTTCAGGTGTAAAACTGGGTGATCAATATGCATACATACAGGCAATTAAACGATTCATTCATGTTATAACTGTTATGGTACTTTCAGACACAGTCTTTACAGGGCCATCTGGACAGGACAGCAACGACTTCCCTTGTAGTACTAGTACATACTGTGTGCAGTGTACCGACACGTTGTCGCCCATACATATACACAATAATAATAAAATCCGACAAAATCACAGTGGTTATTGGTTCATGTGACTAATCTCCATATCAACCAACAATTTTTTACCCCATTGGCGGTGCAGTGGAGTGGAGTTCAACTGCAATGCAATGCAAACACTATTTTTTCCCAGTAAATGTATATGCTCTTTCGCCTGCAGAAACTGGTGTTGTCAAGAGTGTTGATCATGGCCCGATCGTGCCCGTGTCGAAGTACAGCGTTGTTCCGGAGGAGGATCCGCCGCCGGTGACGCCCTCCATGAGCGCAAACCGCATGTCTTCTGAAGGCTTCCAGTGCCGCTTCCGCTGGTTGATGAACCAATTGTTGATCTGTTTTGGGTCCAGGCCAGTCATCGCCGCCAGCCTCACCTTATCCTCTTCCTGCAAACAACACCACCGTATAAATATATATTGCCATTTGAGCAATGCTGATCACAGATTTGACTGACATTTGAGCAAGGAAATAAAGATGAAAGGTGTGTGTTGTTGTCAGGATCAGGATGTTACCGTAGGGTACGGCCAGCGGTAATGCGTGTTCCACCAGTCCATCAGGGCTGACCGAGCGTCCTTCGGTAGCTTCCCTTTCTTCCTCTTCTTCAGGAACTCGGACCGCAGCCGGCTGAGACAGCCGCTGTACTTCTTCAGCAGCATCTCCTTGAGCTCACGGTCAGCCAAGCGTGAGCTGTGCTCCTGCCCCAGGTCCGTTGCGTCTGTGTCTCCTGAGCATGGTTCGTCCTCAGAGGACCCTACCATTTCATCTTGATGCACAAACAACTCCAAATCAGATTGCAGTTTACAGCATAATGGATATGTTAGGCACAATATGGTGTGTGGGGCTTCATAAAAAACATTCTTGGACAGTAGGTTATGAGCAGATTAGATTACATGAGACTAATGCAAAACAGTGAGACAAGATCCCATCCATGGGCTGGTAAAAAACAAACCATAATCCCCTTTTCGACAGCAATAATACTGAACAATATCAATAACCAAACAGAAGAATGGCAGTTAAGCCTCCAAATATCCTGTCAAATCTATATAGTCTCCTTTGTTTCACTTTCTTACCAAATGCAGTTAAGGATCAATGTTTTATTCTGCGACATCATACCAGTTTGATCCGCATAACCAATAGCAAACAAAAGAATCATCATAGTTCGTTTTTTCCCCATTTCATTTAAGAATTGCAGCTAAAGTTAAGACAAAACTGGAAATTTTAGAATTGGTATTCCAGGAAACAGAGAAAGCATTAGCATCCCTTCTGCACGTTCCTAAAGCTATCACTCGAGTCTGCTCATGATGGAATGTAATGCTGATTTGTCCATCGGAGCTCAAGCTTATCACCTGTTCGAGAATAATGTGTACTCCAATAAACCTTATGTCCTCAGGAAGCAAACTCCAGGTGGTTCTTAGTCTTCAGATAAAAATTTTCCAGTTTATTGTATTGCAAAGCATATATTTGTAGCAAGAATTGAAGACTATGTTGCTGTCTTAATTTTTTTTTCTCGCTTAACAAGCTTTGCTTGCAAAACTTGAAAGCAAGCTGCACAACCCCAGTTAAGCACTACCATAAAACCCTGTTAGGAGCAAGCCAGTGGTTGAGGCCTCCAAAAAAGTACTATGATATAAACAATGTAATCTCTCTCATTTTTTTAAACAAGTTGATTAGGTATGTTTAAGTACCAGAGCTCTGTAGTTTTGTTTATGAAAAAAAAGGAAGTCTAGTAGACACCATGTAAAAACTATAAACAAAAAAATAATGTAAACAAATATTCGATATATCAGGGAAAACAAAACATAGGATGCATGACATAAATGTCTGCCTTCATATATGAGATTTCCCTTTCCATGACACCAGACAGTAGAAAATTATTGTAAACTGTTCTATTAGACCTCACAACTAATACTCCGCATGGTACCTCTGTTCCCAGTGGTAAAATGTGTAGAAGTTGGATATTTTTGCTGTATTTTCCTATTCTATTATACTTAACACTTTAACTTCAACTAGTAGGATTTTCAATTTTCCCTTGATATCTGCCAGGCACACATGAGTTTCCCATTCAATTCTTATCCAAGCAATTGATGCTAGATTATTAGAATTTCAATGTGAAAACATCAGCTCATACAAAATTTTGAAGCCATGAAACTAACATTGTTCGAGGCTAGATCATGTCTTACCCCCGCAGGTCAAGTTTTTATGGTAGATCAGTATATTTCAATGAAACAACATCAGCCCAAACGTCCTACACTCGTATGTAAATTCAGAAGGAACACTCAACGTCCACCATGGCATATTATGCGGCAATCTTTGTAGCAGGACCCTAGATAAATCAATTTAACAAAAGACCCTACATCTTTCAAAGTTAAAACAAATCAAGTAGGATAGCATCCATACAGTTTTGCTGAAACAGCAGATTAACTGATCCAGTGAAAGATCACACAACTAGATATCCATGTCAGCATTTATTACGAACATTCTGTGCTAAATCATGCATATCAAATTGGTTCCTTCAGTACCTATTTGGCTAGTTGCATGAATGGAACCACTCAATGAGATACTTGAAGATGAAAATAATCAATTATTTAATTTAAAGTTATGAAAATATTCTAGTAATACATAAATAATACCATATCAGGACAACAGAAAAGTTATTTTCCTGAGCTAGAGAGCAAATAGCATTTTATTGTTGTCTGTTAATAAAAATACAAAAACAATTGTCTTCATTTGCATTACTGTGCATGAAAATTGCACGTTTGTTACCATTTCATATTGTAAAAGCATACCGTTGCTTAAATTTTAGTATTCCTTCAGTACTAACCTCTTATAAGAGTTATTATGGATTTAAAACACCAGTACAGAAAAGTAGTACAAAAATAATTTGATCATGACAGCCATAAGCATGCGTACATCTCTAACACAGCCAAGCAAGGATTTTTATTATAAACTGTTAATATATAGTCTACGTCTGCTCCTCCCTGCCCATACAAGAGCATCCATCATTCTGTTCCTCACCAGTCCAATGTTGCCTAAGCATGTGATACACACGTTTACTTAATACTATATTAGTTGTGAGGACAGTGATAATCAACCTTAGTATGGAGTTAGTGTCTCATTTCTATTATCATACACTGCAACCTTACCGGTCACTCATTACTTACTGGATCATCCAGAGCTCACTGGAGATATTGATGTGATAGGATGCATGAAGATTTCATAATAATTGGCACATGAAGGCAGCACTTATTTGACCATTGATCTTATAAACAAATGACCTATAGAACAATATCATATTAGGGCTTTGTAGCAACATAGATCAATCCAATTATTAGGAGTTTAGGACAAGTTTGCCCCACAATTATTTCTGTTTTCATCCCACCCCCTTAGGAATCACAGAATATCTCATAAAACTAAAAGATATGAGAAAAAAAAATCTATCGTTCTTTTCTAATAAAGAAAAACATTTTGTTTTTGATACATATATAAAAGGTTAGGATATTTCCATTGAAAGATGGAGAGAGAGAGAGAGAAACAAAAAAGGCACACATGTTAAACACATAAGTTCAAAAGTTAAGTCCATGCAAACATCTCAAGAAATCCTAGGTCGCCTCTATAACAATAACTTATAATATCTAATATTGGAGTTCTCGTCGAGATGCATTCCATTAAGCCATTTCATCTTATTACCATAAACATTGTTGAACACATGCAGCAAAGTAAATGAATGAATGCATGCATTCATAACGGCTACTTTGTGCCTGCATTTAGCAAAAATACTAATCAATTACAAATGTGCATACAATTGAATTGAGGCATTAAGCAAAAGAATATAAAAGTTTACACACAAACAATCTTTTACTAGTTTTGCCAATATACCAGCTATAAATAACTAATATGATGTTGATTGGACTTGTCATTTTGGGATTAATAGTCGTATAATATATTATTAAACAAAACCATGATAACATATTTGTAAGAACATCATAACAATTTATCTGACAATATTAGTTGCATGCATGCTGCTCATTGCCAGACTCTAGGCACGTTTTGTATAAACATGCGGATTCTTTTGGTCTGATCAAACTGTCACAGTTTACGTATAAATCACAATGCCACTGAGTACAACAGGAGATGCATTTGTGGTCATCGGTATGATCATGTTTCATACCCCTTTGCAGTAACCTGCATGACTGTACTTGACTTTGCCTAAATACATTGGAATGGCAAGAAAACAAAACATGAACTGTTCATCCCAGAACTGTGCTACTGTTTGTTAGGCTGTATTAAAGGTTTCACATGCTTCCATAGTTACCCAATCGTAGTCCTTTTGACTTTATTATTAAACATGCATGTGAAGTTTTCCAAAAAGCCCATGGACGTTCGCCACTGCAAATTCACCTGTTCATGACGGTGAGATGTCATAATGTTCATGGAATGATAATGGTTAACACAAAGCAACCTTATAAATGTAAAACGGCTAAAGAAAAATTGTCTATCTCCATTCCATCGGCTTAGCTGGAAGCAAAGCCAACTTGCTCTTATGATATGTTTATTAAACTGCATTAGCAAGTAAAAATGGATCATATTACTCGTGTTGACGACAGTAAGGCGTCGTCATGAATCACAGAAAATAATAAAAACAAGAAAGATTGTCAGACATAAAGGATCCTAACAATTGTGCTTAATCACTTGTTATCAAAACAAAATTGACCATATATCTCACTAGAAAATCAAACAATGTTCTTTTTTTTTTGGGATGAAAGCCAAGCCAGAATCCAGCCCAATATCTAGAGAGCTGCCCCCACAACAAACAAAAAAATTCACCACTCCACTGGCACCAGTGACTATAGTTAGCATGCACGAGCAAGATTCTCTTTTCCCAAAGCCATCCAAGCAGTGCCACTGCCCATCAGAGCGCAGCTCCCTCTCAAGTTCCATCAGTCGTCAGATCCTACAAAAGTCTACCAGCAGCAGCAGCTATGCTCTTCTCTCTCTCTATCATCTACTCCTACTACTCGTAGAAGAGAGATGGAGGAGGAGGTGAGCAAGCAAAAGGCAAAGCCATGGTGCACAGGAACCTTGGACAAAACCCTACACGAGCAAGCTACCACACGCCCACAACTTTACTCATCCGACCCCGGCGTCTGACACTCCTGCACCCCATTTGCATGGACACGATTTGACCACACAAGAACACGCACACGCGCACGCATTCATCAAAGCAGCTGGTAGCCATCCTCGCCCCGGCCGGCCCCTATATTCGCACACGCACACGCTAGCTTTCTTCGCTGCTTCACAGTCACAGTTCACATCACACAAGAGCACGCAGCAATAATGCACCGCGCAGATGACAGATGCATGTCCGCAATGGTCGTCGGAGAGATGCATCATGTGAGCTAACGGGGATCGAGTTAGTTACCGGAGAGCGAGGGGCGGCGCCGCCGCCGCAGAGGGAGCTGAGCTGCGTCCGGACGCTGCTGAGGAAGGACGCCGCCTCGTCGAACGGCCGCGACAGCTCCTCCTTGTACCGTTCCAGCACCCGGCAGTAGGCCTCCTGCGCGCCGCCGCCATCGTCGTCGCCGCCGCCGCCACGGTCACATGTAATAACGACGCAAGAATCAGAACAAGTTTAGCGTGCGGTGCGGCGCGCGAGCGAGTGCGAGCGTGGCGCCGTGGCGTGCGTCGTACCATGAACTCGTCGAGCTCGGGGTCCAGGCCGACCTCCCCGCCGGCGGAGGCGGCGGCGCACCGCTCCCGGCCGATCTCCTCAAGCAGCGTGGCCACCTCCGGCGGCGCGCCCACCTGCCAGCCACACGTCAAATCAAGAAACCACGCCAGGGCGTCATCAAGGCGCAATCTTTCCGCAACTATTCTGGGCGGCGAGCTGCTAGCCGGCCGGCCACACGATGATGCGACGGCGGGGTACCTTGCGGCACTCGATGTAGGCGGAGAGGAGGGACGGGTAGCGCGGGTGCCCGGCGATCTGCGCCTTGACGAGCTCCGTCAGATCCGCCGGCGGCGGAGGGGGGGCTGCGGCGGCGGGGGCGGGGTGAGCCCGGTCCACCAGCGACCGCTGACGCCTCGCTGGCCGCCGCCGCCGCCGCCCCGGCGCGCGAGATCCCCGGGTGGATGCTGTACAGATCCTCCATGCCCGGCGCGCCTTCCTGCAATCTTCTTGGCTCCTGGAGCTCGACTCGATCGCGTGCCCCAGTAACCAAGCTGGTGCTGCCTAATCTACCTTCTGCCTATCTACATGCACCTGTGCAGACATCCATATCCATATAATAAATAAAATCGGTGGAACGAAGAAATAGTAGTAGAAGAAGACCCGGATGGTTTATTTGTCTGGTTCTTGGGGCATGTGTGTGTGGATGCGGGAAGCTCCAGGAAGACGAAGAGAAGAAGCAGCTAGCGCAGAAGAAAAAAGGGGCAAGCAAGAACAAGAAAAGGTAGGGGAAGGTGCAGAGATGATGGGGAACGAAGGGGGAACTAGCGGCAGCGGCAGCGTTTGCACTGCAGCTCCTGCTGCTGCTACTGCTGGAGCTGCAGCTGCAGGCCGTGATCTCTGCCTGCAGCAGCAGCGGGAATGCCTCTGGCTGTGGAGGATGATGGAAGAGGCAGTGCCTGCCAGTGAGATTGGGAAAGAGGCTACTAGGGGGAGGAGGAGTAAAGGTAGGTGGATTTTCTATGGGAGAAAAAATATATAAAGAAATGTGCATGGATGGGTTTGTTGGGGCACTCTTTGTACGGTGGTAGTTTTTTCTTTAATGTTTCCATTTTCATTGATTTTTTTAATCAAGTGAAAGCTGTACTAGAACAGTACTAGTGTGAGGAGGGAGAAGGTGTGTCGTTCTTTTTTGCATGAGAGACCTTGATGAGTGGATAAGACTTCAAAACATGCCCTTGCTATGCTAGGCATGATCATATAATGCATGGTTCTTTTGGTTTTGGAGCTACTAGGTGATCAGGAAATGAACTTCACAAGATACTATAGTATAAGGGGCCGTTTTTAATAGTAAAGTTAAATATTATTTTTTTAGGTGCCATCTAATCATATACTCCCTCGGTCCTGAAATAAAGTGTATTCTAGCATTTGAAATTTGTTGTGAAAATATATAGTGCATTAAGATAATATTTACTTAAACATAATACATGATTATTTTGTGTATGGAAAGTAATTAATGTACTTGCCATATTTTGAATATAGAGGATGAGACTTCATCCTTTAATCATGAGGAATAAAATCAAATTTCATCAACAGTTTAGGAAGGTAAGCGAGGGCTACATGCATCTATTGTATTCTCCCTTATTTTGTCTGAGAATTGCTAGAACATACTGATGGAGTATGTCTTAGGAGGCTGCATGTAAAAGTGTTCTTCATTTATATATTCTCTTTCAAAGATAAAGGGATTTTTTTTTCTCTTGGGCATTCAGGCGTGCTAAAGAGATTAGCTCTTCTACTCTTCTCTTTATGCTAGCTTGAAGATTTTTTTTTTTTTTTGTTGTTATCCCCACCGACCCAAAGCTAATAATACTCTAGAATAAATAATTGGAGAATCCGTCCCCAAAATTTCACAATAAACAGTTTTATATCAGCTCTCCCATGGAAAAAAGTAATGTTGTATTAAAGACCGTACCCAATTCAAAAAGAAGATGAAAGGGATCGGAAATGAAATTCCCAATGGAATACATAAAATGGGCAATGGGGTAAACATAAATATTATTTTCAAATCCATTATGCATATAATCCCTCATTTATAAAAGATAATAAGATACATATTTATATGTTGTATATACTATGTATATGATAATATTTACTTAAAATAAAAATGAAACAAAAGACAAGCTATTCAAGCATTCGTGCCATATCTTGAATAAAAGGATGAGCATCATCCTTTAATCATGAGGAATCTTCCTCCATGATCAACAGTTTACGTGGCCTCTCAGGGCTACATGGATCTGTTGTATTTGATTATAGTTTGTCAGAGAATTGCTAGAATCTAGAATGATGGAGTGTGTCAAAAACTAAATGTTCTTCATTTAAACATCTCTTTCATTCTCTATTTTAAGAGTTTCGGGCGGATAGATAAGAGGAGCTCTTTTAGTGTTATTTTGCTAAAGATTTTTTTGTCTCTGTCCTGGACATGGAAGCTAATAGTACTCTAGAACAAATGCCAAGAACTGTAAATTTCCCAATAAGCAGTTTTAGGTGTATCCCATGGAAAAAAGTAATTGAAAAGAATGCAATAATTTAAAAAAAGATGAAATGTATTTTCTAAAAAAATAGAGGAATGGAAAACATAAAAAATTAACTGGGCAAGGGATGTGGATGTTTTTTTCCTCTTATGCCCTAATATCTCTTTGGACTAGTTGTAAGATAGATATTTATAGGCAATGCCATATTTCCTATATATACTTAATATATGAAAGGGAAGAAAAATGACACAATGACAAATATTCTAGTTTTGCAGGCACGTGAACGAAAATGATACAAATGATCTTCCTCCATTGTTTAGATGGCTAAAATTTCAAATCTTTTTTTCCTCGATTTGATTCTATCTATGATGGATCACAGGATTGAAAGAATGCAATAATTAAAAAAATATGTTAGAAATGTATTTTCAAAAAAAATGTAGGAAATAAAAACATTAAAAAGTTTAGGGATGATGTTTGAGACGATGGATTTTTTTCCTCTCATGGCTTTCTTATATGGATAGTTTATGAAAGGAATAAGGCAATGCCATCTTTCCTATATGGACTTGTATGAAAGGGTACAAGTGACACACATTTTGCGAATACCTAGTTGGCAGGCACGTCTACAGGAAGATGAAACAAGTGACATGGGTGGTCAGTCACAATGTACATTTTTTTTTTTTTTTTTTTTGAGAATGCACGCACAACGCACATGTACAGTTGGGTAAACATAAACTGGGGGCCCATGTTGCCTGTTTCAACTTTCAATCAAGGAAAAAAAAAAAGAGATGCATAGGCGTCTGCAGCCGGGGCCCAGATAGCGCACACGCGCGCGCACGGCGGTGGGCCCGGCCCGCCGCTCGTCGCACGTGGGCCTGCGGTGCCCTGCCGGAACGGAGCCAGAAGGGAAAAGAGCCCCGGACATGTGTGGGACCCATGTGTCGGTGGGACATGGAAGTGACGGGGCCTGGTCTCTCTCGTTGTCGCGTCGCTCAGTACGGGACACCGACGTGACGTCTCGCCACGTGTCATCACATCATCCGGTCCGTGCCACTGCCAGCTTTATTTTTCGTATACCCGGCCCCGTACCAGTGAAATTTGAAAGAGTTAAACGCAGCGTGGGCCCTTAAGGTATTATCGAATTTTTGACTTTTAAACTTTTAACCATCTTGCCTTATTTAAAATATTTCCGTCAAATTATAAAATAAATTAATCAATATTCAAGTATCTACATTTTAAAATAAGTTTTAACAAAATAAATTATATTTATGCAAAAAATTGAATAAGACATCGGCGAATAATATGAGCATTTCTTTTAAATTTATGAAATTGATATTTTTTTTTTATTCAAACCTTCAAATATAGCAAATAATACTTCAATTTTGATCGACTTCGATGCAACTCTTCACAATGGTAAAATAAATTTTGCATGCATGGCTTAAAGATATTTGCGATGATGTATTTTAAAATATAATTGACCGGGAGTGTTTCAAATTGGTTTACAAGTTTGAGGGACAAGATTTTAGGGTTTTGGAGAATGTTCATTGACCTATTTGAACTTGAAAACCGAGTTCAGAGGTCTCTCATGCATTAAACTCAATTTGAAATGTAAACATTTTCTAGGACGTACTAATAAGATTGTTTAATTGAGGTTTGTTTAATTCTCCATCACATCAAATCTTTGTGAGCACTGTCTTTAAATTTATAAAATGTATTTTTTAAAATAACTAATTGAACAATTTGGATGTACTTTAGGAGACAAATCTTTTTGCAATGGCGTAGTCCATTTTCATGCTGGGATAATATTTACCACAAACAAATGAATGCATTGTTTTTATGTTCACTTTTCACAAACTAAAATTATTCCAAACAATTTAGGAACATATTAAAAATGTGACTCAAAAAAGATCTATATGGATTTTTCCTTAAATTATTCTCTAGGGATTACCTAACATTGTGAACTTGTGTATAGAGGGTCATCTAGGTCCCAAAATAAGAAAACTTTTGAGTTTTAGGACGTCTTGTTTGGTTGTTCATCTTATTCGAATTTTGTATTTGATTTTGTTGTTGTCAAATACTTTTTTTATAATTTAATTTAGTTTTATTTCATAATAAAAAATAGTATATGATTAACAATTATTTACATTCATAGTTTTAGTTATGTATGATAGTAAATCAATAAGCGTCTTATTTAATGAATGTATTAAATTATGTGAACATGTGGCATTTAAACTATTCCAAACTTTGAGAACATATTTTGAATTAGAACAACAGTAGATCTATAATTTGAACCTTAGATATTTCTAGGCCATACTTTTATGCTAATACTCCATCCATCCTAAATATAAGGCTTTTCTATAATTAAAAGAAACTTATAATGTGCAATACAGAATATGATTTTATTAGAATCTTGCGTCTAGAGGTACGTACACTAATGCTAGGTACACATGTGATGAGTCTAACAAAATTAATTTTCTATTTTATAATTTTTATAATTTAGGATAATTTTTTAAAGATTCAATAAATAAATTTTAGGAAAAAGGGAGCTACTGATTGCAAACAAAAAATCTTTTTGTACATAAAGCATATCATATTATATTTTCACTTGTAGATTTGTCTAGATGAAGTCAAAAAGTAGTTAGATTTTTTTATTTTATTATTTTTCCTATAATTTACTATGATTTTTCAAAGATTCAACCGAAATAAAAAAAAAAAAAAGACAAATGGTAACAGAATAGTGTAGCAAACCTTGACTATACATTGACACATGAAAAAGAAATAGATCAAACTTTGTTTTTTCTAATGACAAATTAGACCTGTTCAAGGAGCTGAATATGCAGTTTCCAACAATGGACAAGGATGACCCCTCCGGACAAGTTCGAAACTCCAAAGATTTCCCTATTTCTAGACCCATACTGTCATGCTCAACCAGTCCATCCATCCTAAATATAAGGTATCCAAAAATTACAGTAGAAACTTTAAAAAATGATGCAATACAGAGACTTTGTACTAATTATCTTGCGTCTAGAGGTACAAATGAAAGGTACACATGTGATGAGGATTTTCGGAGAGATAATTCACCAAGAAACTTTAATTTAGATAATTTTTTAAGTTTTTTTTTTTTTCGTGCCGTTATAACCGCGTTAATGACACAGCCAGTGCGTTCCATGAACACAAAGATCTGCAAAAATACTTGGAGCCCATAGGTCGGATACAGTACAGGCTTTGTGCTTTAACACATGCAGGTTACTGTGTAATGGGTCCAGGCCATTCATCTTTGGAAATTTTGCCCCCCGTGCCTGACGATCTTGACATTGCTATATCCTACCAACAATATCACTGAGAAATCTAATTATTGGGGTTCAACCACTTGACATTGCTTAACAGTGGCCTACAAAGGAACAGTTGGTACTGTACCTGTACTACCTAGCAGTGCCTGTCCAGTGATGTCTCCACTTGACATTTCTCCAATATTTATATTTTCCTATATATACACACTTCACAGTTCACACTGAATTTCGTAACTGTAGTTTCTGTTGTGGCAACTGCCAAGCAGTAGTTAAGAATTTCAGTTCCAAAATGTGGCAACTGGCAAGCAGTAGTTAAGACAACATTTGGAAGTGAGAAATTCTCTTCGTCTGAAAAAAGAATATACTCAAATAGTGTCCAATAAAAATAATTTATAATTTAAATAAATTTATGTAAAATGATGTGTATGAACGTAGTTTAATTTGAAATAGTTTCACTTTAACCAAATTTAGAATTTTGTTTATATATATTTGAGACTGAGGCATTATATATACCAATAGTAATGTGAGAGAGCCAGAATATGATCGAATACACTTTGCTTCCATGGCTACTGTGCATTTGTACGGTGATCTTGGGGAGCAAAGGACAGAAGAAAGGGAGAGAGGCATGTGAGTTTGTGCTCAAACAGTGTACTCTATGTTTAAGGAGAGTAGTTTTTTTTTTCAAACAGTGTGGCTGACCGGAGCTCGCGGCTGCCATTTGACCATTTCGTCGCCTCCCATTTGCTCTATGTTTCGGTATGTTCATTGTATCTGATGACCAAACTAATGTTTTTGGTGATCTTTTGAAAAGTGACCAAACTAATGCTATGTTATGTATTAAGTTTGCTCTAGTTTGTTTCTGTTAGAAATTATCTTTGATAGCCTGTTGGTCCTTTGTTGTTGATCTATTTTAATAAGCCTTAGCTTTGTAATTGTTTCTATACATTCTTTTATTCCAGTAGGGGAACCCTGCCGTCTCGATCTAAAAAATGTGATTTTTAGTTTATTTTCTTAGAAACCAATTTTCTAGGTTTTTAAAAGCCAAATTAACAGCTGGATGGGCTAACGTTGTTGAGGTTTCCCATCCATACGATAGAGAGTTATACAACTGAATCCGTTTGTTGGTTGAATGGTCATACTTCAATGTTCGTGCTCTCCTTGGATGAATGGTGGTGGCGTCTTTGGCATGGTGTCCTTGTATTGTATATTCTTATGTGACTTAACTAATTAAGGGTTTGGGCAAAGAATCAATTGACAATGATTAGCTAAAAAAAGTTGGCGAACTGATAAATTGATGATCTACTCAGCTAAGATATCGTCATTATTGGTGCTAACCTACTTAACTAAATTTACGTGTGGTATCATGGAATGAAACTTTAAAACAATGTTTCTTTGCTTATTTAGGGCTTGTTTGGTTGGAGGCCTGGCAAGCAACACATCCTGACTCCAATCGGACGCCTAGGACGGCTCAGGCAACCTTTTCCAACCATAAACCAAATAGACCCTTAAGATCTCTCCAAGGAATATTACTTGTGAGAAACATCCTTCTAGAGTTTGTTTAGTGCAACTTCTTTTTGATTTCGGCTCCTATACATCAACAAATGTAGTCGCATTACTCATAAAAGTTGCTTTTACTATTCCTAATAGAATGAATCAAGCTAGGAGAAGTCATGATTTATTTTTTGAAACGAATCAGGCAGGAGAGCTGCCAATTATATTAAAAAGAAGAGACCCAGATTGGAAAGTACAAAGAAACAACACCAAAAAGAAAAGGAAAAAACCAACTATACTCACCCGGTTGGATTGGGACATCGGCCAAGTCTCTACACATACACAAACGGCCAAGTCTCTACACATACGCAGAAGAAACAACCGCAGCATCCACCCACAAACCGCACACATGCAATCGTCGAAAACCATTGAAGGAATCCGGCGCCGAAGATAAAGGAAGAGGCGGACACCACCACACCGAGAAGGGCACCGCCATGCAAGACCCTTTGCCGCAGTGCCGCTGCAACAAAGCCCGCCATCTGACAGAATGAAAACCCCGAGACCGAGCCACCACAACGCGCGGGGCCTCACCACATCCGCCATTGGACTCCTGTGTGCGCAGGGCCTCCTAGAAGTCATGATTTATAGCTCCATGAGTTTTGACTTCTCGGTGCCGTAGCGTAATCCAGAGCCTGAAGCTCAACCACCGTACCAAACATGGCTTCAATTGCTTTCCCTATTGTTTATTTCTTGATGCATTCCTTGTTGAATCATTCCCTGTGCAAATCTTGTTATTGCATTTTGTCATGTAAAAGGATAAGTATAATACTCATGTAAAGGTATAATACTATATGTATAATGTGTATGGCCTATATTAACAAAAACCTATTGTGATCCGCTAAAAAAAGCTGGGAATACGCCGCCGTGCCCTGTGCAGAGCCAAGCTATAGCTTTTTCTTTCCAAGTTCCAAATGCCATGCAAAGCTGTGCTGTGCTGATGCCAAGGAGGGATTTATATTAATTAATTAAAATTTAAAACAGTTTCGTGGTGTTGTGATTGGCCAGCGAAAGGATCCAGATGTGGCAAGTCTAGATGATTGATGGCATCCAAAGAGAAAAAAAGATGGCTGCCCTGGGGATCATCTGTGCTGAAATAGAGTATACGACTGTTGGTGACCCAGGACCACAAACGGTTTCCCATCAGGACCACAAACTGCCTCCTTGGAACCACCAACTGCCTCCTACTAGCACCAAACAAAAATTTGTTAGTGGGGTTTACTTCATGTTTCAACTTTTTTCTGATTATTTTTTTTCATGTATATGCACTGTTCTACCTGACATGTAAGTGAGGTATTTCAAGAGGTCTCATGTAAACATTGGAGTGTTTATGTGTTGTGCTCAATTGCTCATCATGGCACAAATGGGGAAAAAGTCGTGTAACTATTTTTTTTTTACAATAATGGCTCATAAATATTTACCAAGTGGTGAGAATTGTACAAGGTGTGACTAGCTAGATGTAGAGTAACAGAGGCACATCAAAGATAATCTTCTCTTGTTCTAGCTTACAAACAAGAGGGGTCATTCAACATAATTATGCGTTGTTTCATATTTGTTATAATCTTTCTTTTTGTCTAGTAGGTTAACCATAAACTTATATTGATTCATCATCAACTATTGTTTAATGAATTGCCTTGTTTCTCTAGAGTCTAGATAAATAATGACATTATTTCTTCTATAATATATAATATGTAGTAGACTAGTAGCTGTCTACTCCACAGCGCTACTAGTTGTTTTTATAATATCTACTATAGCTTTTTTAAGAGGAAGAAAAGCTTATCTAGAGAGGGTAAGGAAGTAAATAAGGCAAACCAATAATGCATTATCGGCCAGGCCCCCTTTTTTTTGAGACATATCTTCAAGACAATGACATCCACTGTCCAAATCTAGAAGATGAGGGCCTAACCGACGCCACACCTATGTTTTGGTCAATCTTGATAGCAGATTCACAGTTGTAGCCTCTTTTAACAATTATGTAACACCGTGGGCACAACCATGCTGTTTGTTCTGTTGTTTCCAATGTCGATCTGAATTCTTTGTTCAGTGTGCACAAGACGTGGACTGTTACTGAGCAACTTGCTCCTTTATCTTTAATGTTTTATCAAAGGGAAGCTCTGATGGACGGTGACTCTGAACTTGAGATCTTTCAGCAACGAACGAACAAACACACATGGATGCATTTTGTTTGTTTGGTACTCGTATGAAGCTGCACTGGGCTGCAAAGTCTGATGCAGTACCGTCCTCACATTCCTCTCAAGAGGTCAAATCACAGTGAGCCTTCCCATCCCAGAAAGCGAACTCCCTCCATGATACTATTGAGCTAATAGACAGATAAATCAGGATTGAATAGAGGTCTGCAGCAGATGAACATATATACTACTAGGCATGAGAGTGAACAGGAGAGCTTATCTGACACTACTCCACCGTCCATGACGGTGCAAAAAATAAAATCCAGCAGGTGCCCAATGCAAAAACTTGATGAGTGGCCAATCCCCATCACCTGATCTGCTACAGTGACCTAATCTCTTTTTTTTGAGGAATACTAGTGATCTAGTCCTTGCTTCATCAGTGGAACTGGCTATTGTTGACTAGATCAAAATCTCAGAACCAAAGTACTCCTATATAAATGCAGACTTATCTTGGCAACCAATCAGCCTTGTCATTCAACAACTATCATCTCAAATCAACCTCACCTTTCTGCCCTTGGATTGATGCTACTGATAATTCCATCTCTTTCTATGGTTTAACTCATGTCTAATCTGATTGCTGGCTTGTTGCAACAGACAAATATAAGACAACTGGCATGTACTCCCTCCGTTCACAATACTTGCAATTCTTTGACTCATATAAACTACGCGTTTTGACCTCTCGTCTTATTCAACTTTTTTTAATAAATATTACCACTTTTTTTGTTATGACTTATACATCACTAAAGATATTGTAATGACGTTTTGTTTGTTTTATAATTTAAATAAAAAATTTGAATAAGACGAGCAAATAAACACAGTTTATATGAGTCAAATAATTGTAAGTATTGTGGAACGGAGGGAGTAGTAATTAGGTTTCTCCTAGGCCCAAAAAGAACAATAACAATAATCTTGGAGAAAATCAATCAAGTTTCTTGCCAAATTGCTGTGTTCTGTCATTCTGTGTATTAGCAAAGCATAATGATTTTTGAAACTTGAAAGATTCCCTCTTTCTTTGAGAGGATAGAACTTGAAATATGACTACCTTTTTAAGTTCCCGTCAATATTGGGGAAAGCAGGGTCAGGAGCTAAGATAAACAAAAGCACAAACCTCTCACTTTGAAATCTCCACCATAATCCTCATCATTCAACCATTGACAAGAACAGTTTTATAATTCCATCTTAAAGTTCCAAGAAAGCCTAGGGAAGTGTGCATGCCGTAAACTACTGACAAATGGATTGGAGTACTACTATTAATAAACCATTAACCATGATGTCAGAATGGCAATGAGATCAGCACTCTTATTTATAGTAAGCAAAGCATTGTTAGATTATGTTAAGCATCTCGAATAGGTATGGCCTGCCTGATGGAGACTCATCTAGTGACAGCCTTCGCTTTTGGTCTAAAAAAAATCATTGCTCTGCAACTGCCATGATACTGCAGTTTGATCTGGCCAAGAATTTGTACAGAGGTTTAGTCCCAACCAAAAAAAAAAAAAAAAATTTGTAAAGTGTTTTACTATTTTCAGAAGCATTTTGCATACACAAGCTAAAACTGTCCATTCGTTTGAATGTTTATTAGTGGACAACATTTGAAAGAACAATAGAACAGAAAAAGGGGAACAGAATATTGAAAGTGGAAGTCGAACCATCAGATGGTTGATTTTGTACTTGAGTACATTGTATCTTGACAAATTGTCTCAGGTAGTGTTTATTTATATCTTGACAGCCTTATCATGCATTCATGCTAGCTATGTCCAACAAATGATACAATCATTAGTCTATGTTTTTAATACCTCCATTAGTTTAATTAAGTACTGGGACAGGCATTTTTTTTGCCCAAAGTGGCAAGGGGATAAACACTAGGATCAAGGAAAGAAGAGGGCATTGCAGCAGATATAGAAAGAGCAAGAATCTACCCAGGGAATAGATAAATCAACAAGTGGTGACCGAAAGAATGGCAAACACAAAAGATTGTCCGCATATGATAGGTGTTTTTGTCCTTTACTGAACCATTTGTTTATAACTCTGCAGAATTATATATGAGATCAGATTCCCAAACGTAGGTGGAGAGATTTGGACCACCCCAATTTTATAGTTTGATTCTCATGCAGCAGGTACCGCTTGCGGCATTAAACTATGATAGGGCCTTATCTTTGCTGATGACTCCCTTCAATTTTCTAGTGGAAAAGGAGAGTCAGCTTTCTTAAGCATGGGCCTCGGCTACTAGTTGGGTTGGGTCACACTAGTTCAGTGATGTGCTCTGCATTACTCAGAAGTCATCAATTCTGTTTCATTTTTCCTCCTCTAGGTTGAAACCTTAACAGCCTACCAGCTCAAATTAAATCTCTAGCTCAGATTTAGAATGGATTTTTCTTTTTCAAAAAGATTTAGAACGGACATATAAAAACTACTCTCTCTTCTTTCCAAGTTGTAAGTCGTTCTAGCTTTTCTAAATACATAACCTTTAACGTTTATCTCGAGTCGACATAATGTATTATCTAAGTGCTGTAGTATGTCTTTCTCCTATAAAGTCAGTCGTCGAACTATAAAAAGTTTGACTAAAGACAAATATAAAAATATAAGAATTGATTTATTCAAAGACTAAGGGAGTATGTGTTATTGTGAATGGTATTGCTTTAGCGCCGCTTCCCATTCAGCAAAAGTGGTTTGCCGAAGCTGAACGCACATTTGTCAAACTTGCGGCAATATATAGTAGAATTTAATGCATCAATAATAGCAAAAACACCATGATTGTGGATTCTGCAGGACAAAATGAAGCTGTCCAAGAGCAAGATTGCTTATTCAGGCTTCATAACAACACAAAATACAATGATGGTGATTATGAATGGGAGGTAGCACTCCCTAGAAGCTAATGAAAAGAAATAGAAAAGGACTAGCTAAAAGCATGGCTCTTTTGGTCTTTCTAGAGGAAAGCTACGTTTCAGTATTCAAACACTAATGATGATTTGAGGTCGAGGTGAGCTTCATCATCTAGAAATTAATTAAAGAGAGGACGACGGAGGCTAGTGGTGGTTTTGCTTGAAGGTTTGTTGAACAAGAAGAAACTAATCATGCATATAAATAACATCACCCTGATTCCTGAAAGGGAGTGGCCACGCTTTATCACTTATTCATCTAACTTTCAATCAAGAACAAGATATGCATAGATTGAAACAGCACACATCTATACTGTCACTCATTTCTGCCCCAACAAGGAATGAACAAGATGCGGATCGGACGATGGAGCAGATCATGATACCAGTGCTTTGCCAATGAAAGCTTCTCACTGATCGCCAATGGCGAGGCACTGACCAAAATTACTCCGGATCATTCATTTCCCGGATTCGGTGGCCTGCGTCAAACTTCACAGCTCGTATTGTTGTTGAGTCCGAAGTCCGGATGCTACAACATCCTGGTCCTGGACTCCTGGCAGGCTAGGCCCAAAACAGATGGTGAGCACCAGGACAGGGTCACTCTCTAGTAAACAAGACTATTGGGCCGAGCACGCTGTGGGCTGGGACAAACATGTGAACATATATTTTCAGGCAGAACTCACTAGTCCTGGAAGCAGGAGCACAAGGCGAGGTTTACAGTTGCAGCAGCCACAGCACAACGACCCTTTCATCTCAGCAAGGCACAGCAAGAATCTCACAACCATTTGCAGGCTTGCAGCCAGCACATGTTCCTACACTAGATGCTTCAAGTTCGCTACATCCGATGGGCTTGACATTTGACGGGCACTCCAGAACAGATGGATGCAAAAGGATCAGTTGGGAAGCCAGCAAAAGGTTTTCTAATAATCAGTATTTACATCATCATCCTTGATTTAACTCGAAGTGAGCATGCTATCCTGCCATCCTCCTGGAATGTATCTGCCTCGCAGCTGCCTAAGAGCTCCCATCTGATCAGCCGATGCTTTGGCGCAAGGAATACTTGATCCCACATCTTCCTCAGCTCTGAGCATCAATTAGAAACATTCGTCAAAGGCTGTTTGTGGGACTATTGGACGATAAGAAAATAGATAACCTCTATGCACTTTAGAAGGACAACACAGCTTATTCACCAATTCCTTCTATGGTATAGTCAATATTCAAGTAGCACCATTCTAAAAGATAGTCAAGCATGACGGGGCAAATAAAAAGGAATCCAGTGGCACAAGTATTCAAGTACTCACCAGATTTGTGCATGGATGAAAGACACATGATTATCAGGTCAAAGCGTGGAACTCGAGCCAAATTCTCCAAAATACTGACAGCTAATGCCGCATCATCCCTGAGTATGTAAACAATGGTTATGTATAACAACCATGGGGCCAGACTGGATTAGGGGGAAAAGTATATATAACAAGTGAGCCTACCGGAAAATTGAGGCTGCACACTTCACGATGTCAATAAGAAAAGGTGCAGAAAGTGCGTTCTTGAAAATCTCTGGTAAGCTTGCTGGTGGAATTGACTGCTTGAAAACAAACAGGCAGGAAATTACACATAAAACAATACAACAACAACAACAACTTAGCCTTTTGTCCCAAGCTAGTTGGGGTAGGCTAGAGATGAAACCCATAGGAAACAAGTAAAAAGAGACGAAATTACACATAAAACAATGGTGCCAATAAAAGAACAGGTAGGTGGAAATAAACCTTTAATAACTGTATTTGCTGGGTAGTGTCATCAGAAAGAGCTCTCCAAGAAACCTCAAAGTCATAAGCTGTTTTTGGTGTCTTAACGCTTTTTACAGTGCTGGCCATATACCGAGAAGCAGCACGAGCTGCAAGATCTTGAACTGAAACTTCTGGCCCAGGCTTCTGGTTAGCATCTCGACCTTGGGGCTGCTGCATCAAGTGTTGAAACATGTGACACACAGAAACAGCAATACTTCCAACGAACTGTGAAAAATAGACATCTGTGCCATCGCAATTGCGGTAATCTCTTAAAATGTTAAACAACAAACATGACACTTGATACAGAACTCTTAAGAGTATTGTCAGTTAAACAATAAACATGATCCAGAACCATTAAGAGAATTCAGTTGTGTATTTCCAGCTTGCAGTGGATTGCAGCAGGCCCTCCAATCACCCAAACCATCATGCTCTACTCCAATGTGAATAGCACATAGCTCAAAAGGTAACTAGCTAGCGGTCTTCTCTTTTTCTCATCAAAACGGGAGGCCATCTATTAAAAGCTAGTTAGAATTAGAACTAGTTCTAAGCAAGTACACAATAACCTGTTTCCTTTCAAGATTAGTGCGTGAATGCAAGAACTCTAATAAATGCATGGCAAGTTATTCTCTTATCCAAAGGAATCAGTTTTTCCAAGCAAAATAAATAAATACACAATGTATCTCTGAAGCATTGCAAGAAAAACTGCCCAAATGATACGCTGAGTACACCCTATTGTAAAGATAGGTGAACTCTTACTTGCCATGGTATGACAACTAGTACCAACACAGATACCACAGATCGTGGGTTTTAATGCTCAGAAAGGCTACAGAAATAAAAGACCTGCATGGTATTGTCATTGATGATTACTCCAGATCCTCCGTTAGACCTGCCACCTGCACTCTCTCTGATTTTCATTGCATCTCTAACAGGCGGATCAACTTCCATGATAGTATCCTGTAGAATTATAATCGGACATCAGGTATTAATGTTCAATAAATAAACAAGCTAAACAGATATTAAGGAATCAGGAATTCGACCAACTCCTCAAGAAGCACAGCAAAAGGCCTTGTTCAAAAGGACAGTCATTGCATGCCCATGACTTTGTACTATTTTTAGGCAATGAAGTTACTAGCAAACTGTGTTCAACTGATATATTATTAAAAATATCAATTGTCCAAAAAAGATAACTACTATGGCACTGTATAACTGCAGCTGAACCTACCTTCTGGGAGATAGTCTGTGAGTGAGAAGTGACATCAGCAGTTTTATCAATTCCAGAAACTGCACGTTTAGCTGGCACTGAACCTTTTTAGCCATTTTCTGCAGAATTAATAAGCGCATCAGTGTTATTGAGAGGGATAAAAACATTTATAATCTCTGCAGAGATCATTCATATAGTTATACCACCGAATCACACATATATAAGCCATGTCTACTCAAAGCCCAAGTTTTGTCATTATTACAGTTAAATGAGTGAAAGTGAAATTTATAACCAAAGAGTAGTAAATTGCTAAAGATCTAAGATGTAAGGTGAAACATTTTGAAGTTGAGTCTCTTCACCTCCGTGTGCAAAGCTTTTATCTCAGAATACTGCTTCCTTAGCTCTGGATTGTTTGGATCAAGACTGATGGCAAATTCAGCATCTATACACATAATTGGTGTATAATACAGGTCAATATTCAGAAAGTAAAAAAAATAATAAACAAGATAAAGACAGAAGACTTATAGCATGGAATACCATCCATTGCCTCTTTAAGCTTCCCAAGCTCTTTTCGTGCAGTAATTCGGCGTGAGTATGCTTTAATATAGCGGTCATCCAGATTCAGAGCTTCAGTGCAATCATCCTCTGCCTCCTTGAATCTGACGAATTCCATATCTATAATATAAGACTGCACTAGAAAGCAGCTCTTGGAAACATAACTTTCAAGGTTCCACAAGACACAGCAGATAGGTAAAAATGTATAATAAACAGCGCCAATAGCAAGAACCAAGAATACAGAAAATAAGCCTTATTCAGCAGTCTCAAAGTGCTGGTGCCAACCAAAATATGGTTTCAGATTCAATGGAGATGGTCTACATTCAGTAAAAGCAGAACAAATGAAGAAACATCATAAGGTGAAGTGGATGCATAGAGTCTAACTTGCCTTCTTAGCTTAAGATATGCCATAGCTCTGTTTGCAAATGTGACTGCTGTAGGAGACAGCCCAATACTTCTGGAATAGCACTCAATAGCATCGGCAAACTTCTTCTGTTTGAAATACTCATTTCCCTGGAAATAAAACACAAGAAACAACAGGTCCAAAGCTTGTTTCAACAGCCTACAAAGTTGCAACAAAATGGACCGAGTATTCCAACCTGCTCCTTTTCTGATGTAGCATCAGGCATTGGTTCGTCGCTTAAGTAGCTTGAGTACTTCATATTGTACAGATCACGAAAACTTTTTATTGAAGTTCCTGAAGTCCCAGTAGATCTCGCCTTATAGTCCTGCAGGGGTATTCTTCACTTTTAAGTCTAAGCCAGAGGTCTAAAATTAGGAATGCCAAGCTACCATGTCCAGACAAAAATAATAATAAAAAAAGGGCAAGGCTGCAATAGAAATTGAAGTTTCAAAGACCCAACTATACAGATATAAAAGTGAAATTTTGGACACGTGTCATTTTTCTACCAATCACATAAGGGATAAACTCAGAAGAACTACTGCTTAAGTTAAATGGGGGTAGCCAGCAAGCAAATTCACCACATAAAAACTGCATTAACCCAAAATGCAAAAGGAGACAGTCAATTTGTATTACAGATACGCATTTGGTGCATCCACCGGATTCCACTAGCTATCTAAACCTCTTGACTGAGAGCAAGAATGCAAGGTATAGTCTCACACTAGTCAATTGAGGTGACAGTCCATGAGTTTTTCTTACCATATAGCTGCCGCTGCCGCTGCCGCTGCCGCCCCTGCTACCAAATCACACCCCAAAACTTGCGAGTTTGGTCACCCAATCAGCCCCTAAAAAGGCTGAAATTCATATCAAACCGTCAAAATTCTAAAGGAGAGCTTCATATATGTATATCAGAATATGTTAAGCGAGGAATATCAAACAACCGCCGCACATACACAGAATCAAAAAAAAGATGAATAAGAGGAAATATTATTTGGGCGGGCGGCGCGGCGCGGTCAGCGGTGGAGACGACTCCGATTCGGATTAGGGGAGGGCGGGGTGGAGTGGCCGGCGGCGGGGAGCAGTGCGGCTCATGGAAGAAGGAGAACAGTTCAGTGTGGGTACCTGTACTGCGCGCCGATAAAGAGCTCCCGCGAGCCCACGAGGAAGGGCAAGGGGCTCAAGGGAGGTGGAGGCGGTTTTCCGTCGCGGAGGGTTCCAGAGACTAGTGGAGTCGGCCGTCGCCTCCGGCCGTCGGGAAGAAGAGCCCCCAGCCTCTACCTCAGGTTGCTTCCCTGCTGGTTTTGGGTTGTGTGGGCTTGTAGCCCTTGTGGGCTTAGGTTTAGGCACGGAATTTGAGCCCAATAACAGGCTTTTAAACGACTCAAACCCTTTTTTTTTTTTTTTTTTTTGAGTCTCAACGACTCAAAACGATTTTTAATCGAGTAACGAAATTGAGAAAAATCGTTTAACAGGTAACGATTCTACTTCGGGTAGCACAACTTTTGAAGTCGCTTTCCGGTAGTAAACGCTTAACCAGAGGACAACAGTAGTTTTTTTTTTCAGATTTAGCAGAGACAAGGTATATTTTTGTGATTTGAATTAAAAAATTTGTATTACGAAATTTATTGGATGCTACCACTATTAGCATCATCATGTAAAATATTGCCACCATATAAAACCATTTCTACTTGAAACATTCTTTTTTATAGTAGTCAAAGTTGTATTGTTTTGTATACCATCATGATTTCTCCAAAAACTTACGTTACTTTTGCTATGTACTTAGCTATACACTAAGTATATATCAAAAAAAGTACCTAAAAATGTAAAAACATCTTAGAATTTAAAACGAATGGGTACTATTAGTGATTTGTTTCCCCTGTTTTTCCTATTTAATATTTAAATCGAATGGAAATGGAAATTTAAGAAAGCCTGGATTTAGCCTGCCAAGTATATCTGCGGAAGTACACACGAGCAATTTATAGGTAAATAAAACTGAAGTGTTTTTCTTTCCATAAATTCTTAATCTCAAACAATAGTCATGTGGCTTACTTACACATGGGCGAAACAGTCTTTAACTCGATCTCACTAGCATAGCTGGACAGGAGACTGGCTCCATGCATTGTCGCCTGCGTCCTAATGCTGGTGAACTACGAGCCACTCAGTATGTATATATTAAAAAACATAGAGAGTATGTCATGACATTTCCTAATGAAAACATGGACAGGAGAACATCGCAACACAATAGCCTCACTTATGGTTCTATTCTCCCAGGATAATGCATGTATCACCTCCTGTTTAAACTTTATTAAACCAGCGGTCGCATCCACCTATAAACCTAAGAAGCATATACACAGAAATTGAAAATAGAAAATTGGCAATGCACAACAATGGAAATTACGCCCGGACACAAGACACAATTGCCTGAATCACAGTAATATATGACAACACAAGACATGATCTATGACAACAAGGACGAACTAGTAAGACTCTTATTTATCATCACACCTGCCTCCTAATTCGCCAAGGTAAAGATCGAGGGAGGACAACACGTTCCTTTCCCACGACATCTCTTTGCTTACAGTTTCCTCAAACAAGAGCTCCTGAGTGCTGGAGGTCAGAGGAGAAAAACAGAACCAACATCAAACTTTGGTCAACCATCTTTGCTTGATGACTCATATATCACATCCATGTAGGTCTGCACTGTGGGCATGTTCAGCCAGGAACCTGTGATGGCCTTCAGGGCGAACTCAATCTTTATGAATGGCCATTTCATCACCTGTGCAGCAGTGCACTCTTCGTGCCCGCCAATCGATTGCACAGAAGCGGACATTTGGACCATCAAAGCGCCTTGATCCATTTGAAGCACTGCAGCTTACCCACTTCCCATGAGCTGTAAACTGCAAAACACAAGCAAACTGTTATTGCCAACTTCATGTATTAGTTTACAACTAACCACATGGACTGATACAAATAATGCAATTAGCAGATAGATCCAATATCATTAATCTGATTCATAGCTTGCAAAGTGCCATATACAATAGAAAGTAAGTGCTTCAAGAAAAAATTGGAGGCATTAGCATACCATTCTCAGAGGAGACCACATCATTCAGGCGATACAGCAAACATTTGGCAAGGCTTGAATCAGTGACCCTGATGTAACTATAAATTGATGCTTGAAGAGTTAGCAGTAGGAGCTGATGGATTTGCCCAATGCTTCCAATAACTTATGAGCTGCATAACAAGATAATAATGTTCAAGAAGCTTAATGATAAACAAAAAGATAAGACTTAAATTAAGTGCAGACACTAGCACAAAAAATAAGTTTATGAAACCAACCACAAGCAAAGTTAAATTTACAGT